>QKWP01001042.1:86858-97494 GCA_003550325.1 Gigaspora rosea
GTTTTTGCACTTTTTTAGCTCTGATTTACTTTTTTAAAATACTAAAATAATTAAATAAAACTTTGTACAATTATATTTGAAAATAAGGATTACTTTTTTGCAAAATTAGTTTTTATATTATAAGAAAATAAATTATAGTTACATATAAGCTGAAAATAGATAATTTTAAGAAAAAATTTTTTTAAAAAATTTTATTACAATTTTTCTGCGATCTTATTTAGTTTTAGTTTTAGAACTATAGTTCTTAAGACAATATTGTAGTTTATATAAAGGATGACAACTTTCATTATTGCAACTTTAATAATTTACTTGTAAAAATTAAGACTTGTATTAGAAGTAAAGATTTTTTTTATAGACGGGAACATATAAAATTTGAAAAAATCTAAAGAAAAATTTTAATAGTAAAAATGCCAATACAAGAACTTTAAACATTTATTATATTAAAGTTTTCTAATGATTTTAAAAAAATTTTATAACAAAGTTACTAAAACAAAACTTAAAGAATATTTTTTACTTAGAAAAGATATGGCTAAAATCAATATTTAAAATTTTATTAAAAATTTTAAAATTTGCAGGCAAATTTGCCTGTGTTACAATCTAAGGGATATAAAAATTCAATCTATCATATGAAAAATGATCTACGTACACCCTACCCTTAAAATGACTACAAATTATTTATTTTTTTAGTTTTAATTTTACAATATAAATTATAAATTTTAACGCTCCAGACTCACACCGGTTCCTGGTTCCTAGTATATTACCTAATGTAGCTGGACAAACTAACAAACAAATATTTTTCATTTTGTACAAACATATAGCATTCTCTACTTTGCTCTAAACAATAACTATAACCTATTTATAGTAATACAAATTTATTCTGATCTTAGGATCCTGTAATTGGATTTAAACGATTTTGGACTTGTTAGAATCCTCTCATTGAAATGATCATTTTGGTAGTTAAATCATCAAAATTGGACCAGTACATTAGAAGTTATTAACAATTAAATATATATATATTTTTTTTAGGTTTAATGGCCGTCTACTTTGGCTGATGGTTTTATTGAATATTTGTAATATTTGCTACATGAATGAGTGTACAACTAGCCAAACATGCACTTTTGGTACCTAATTTAAGTAGTCTGCCCAAAGGTTCTACACTAGCTGTCATACCTGCAGACAGTGTTGTCACTTGGACGTGTCCATACTATGTTTTTTGTCCAACATCCAAGATTGTCCAAAATCATCCAAGCCTATGTCCCATGTTTAACTAATCAATAAAGTAATTTAAAAAAATATATAATTATATATTTTTTTAGGTGCTGGACTCATTGGTGAAAAAATTAAAATAGATTATCTTAATAAAATTTTAAGTAATTTTAATTTGAAAAAATGGCCAAAATGTTCAAAAAACGTTCAAGTGACAACACTGCCTGCAGACCAACTACGGGACCTGCCTATTTAACTCTCTGACCCATGCTTCTCCTATTACTATCTTACCTATAAGCCAATATATATTATGGCTTTTCTAGGGTTATTCTCAATAGCCACCAACCTTAGGGCTACCTTGCCCTTGTAAAAATTGCTAGCCACTTACAAGAATATGTCCCACATCATATAACTATCGTGGTCTTCAGTAACTTGCGCCAAGGCCACATCATTACCTACATTGCCCTTATAAGGTTCGTTCTGACCCCAGTACAACCTTATTTTGGTAGCACCATTAGATCTTTTCTACCTCCTTACTTAGGACTTGCCAAACGGGTTTCTGTTTTTCTGGTTCCCTGGATTTGCGGTGCAGTGTAACAAACACCATTGTGCCCGAAAGCTCCCATTCAAAATGGTATAACCAAGGTTACAGGTTTCATACCCAACCAATTTGAGCCACAGTTACCGAACACAGGCCTCTTTTTCATTATCATCACCGGTGCAATTTGAACTCTCAACCTGCCGCTTGAGGGTGACAACTTGGCAACTTCTCTAAGTCGCCACACCCTACAATTAAATATTAATTTTTAATTGTTAATAACTTTTGATCTACTGTGCCAATTTTGATAATTTAACTACCAAAATGTTCCTCTAATTTAGCAAGCCCAATATTATTAAATCAGGACCCCGAATAATCTATGTGAGGTTATATTTGAGCATCATAGTAAAAATTTTTTTGGTTAGCACTTTTGGTTTAGTATATTAAGCTACATTTCACATATTAGATCAAACTTTCACTCATCTTTAACTTTTTTTGAAATACAACATCTCTAAAAAAAAAAACAGACTTACGCTCACTAAAAAAAAAAAAAAAAAAAAAAAAAAAATATTGAAAAGTTCAAAATCTCTTAAGCTAGTTTACTCCACAAGCTAACAAAGATCATAAATTTATATGCCACAAATTGTACCAAAAAACTTAAAAAAAAAATAAAAAAAAATCACCATTGACCTATTTTTACCCCTCTCTCCTTTTTACCCTCTCTCCCTTTTACCTCTCTCTTCCTTTTACACCTCTCTCCCTTTTAACTCTCTCTTTCTTTTACCTCTCTCTCCCTTTTATCTCTCCCTTTCTTTTATCTGCTGGATTACTATTATAGCCCAGATTTTTCATTAGCACATTTCAAATATAATATTTATAAAAATTACCTCTATTAGCATTCTTTAAAATATACCTATTTTGCCATTTAGCATGTTTCAAATATAATCTTTTTCTCCAATACCTACTTTTCAAATATAACCTTTTTTAAAAAACGGTTCTCCATTAGCTATTTTTTAACTATAACCTTACATAGATTCTATTAAATCCAATTAAGATTAGAATAAATTTGTATTACTATAAATGAGTTATAACTATACATGAGGACGAAAGCATTTCGGGTTCTAAAACCCAAAATTAAAATTTGAAGACGAAATTGTTTTTGACCTATTTTACTTGAAAGACGAAATTATTTGATACTTTTTTTGAATAGACGAAATTATAAGGAACACATCTATATAAATTTTATTTGCTCTTTCTTATAAAAAATTTTAATTTTCTCTAATGAAGACGAAATAGGCCTTTTTCAAAAATCAATTTCGGTAGCATCACTAATTGTAGCAGATTTGCTATAACTTGTGACCTATTAGTCCAAACTAGACAATTTTTATACCATTTGAATCATCTTATTAAAACAATTCGAATAGTACAAAAATCGTTTGATTTTAATTATTGGGTTATAAAATATTGGTGTTCAAATGGTTAAATCAAAAAAACTAATATGTTATATTCAGATACTATTCTAACACCAATATCTTGTGACCCAGTGATTAAATCAAATAATTTTTGTGCCATTCGAATTATCTCAATAAGACGATTTGAATAGTATAAAAATCATTTAGATTAAACTGATAGGTCACAAAGTATTGCAAATCCACCATGATACTCTTATTCACTACAATACCTCCAATTTTGTATAATATACGATTGCAAATAACTTGTAATCCTGTGATCCAAAATGAACAATTTTGGTACCATTCATTTTGGACTAATAGATTCAGAGTTATACCAAATGCTCTTAATACCGCTACAATACCCATACTTACTTTACATAAATAAAGTTCTCTAAGTGCATACTTCCTTAAATGCATATCTCAGAGCTAGTTTCAATGATATGCATTTAAAGAAATCTGACTGTATTATAAAATATTGACTTTAAAAATTATTTATATTATAATATTTTCTTTTACTTTATATTTTTTTTAAATACTAAACATATTCTAGTTAAAATTAAAACAGATTATTTTAATAAAATTTTAAGTAATTTTAATTTATTTAATTGTTCAAAATTGTTCAAAATTGTTCAACATTGTTTAAATTTACTGTTTACAATTATTTATATATATTAATACCTTAAAGTATAAGCACTAGTCAAAATTTTAATTTATTAAGATTCTGTTTTAATCAAAATTTTGTATATTTTCAAAAATATATATTATTAGAATATTAAACATCTAAATTTTATAATAAATCCAAAATTCAAATAAAAATTTATTAAACATTTATAATATGAATTTGTTTTTTTTTTTTGATTCCAAAGTGCCTGTTTTGGGGATATGATTATTCAGTTTACTCATCGGAAATTACATTTGGACACGTACACTTTTGATGTCTAATTTAAGTGGTCTGCTCTAAGGTTCCACACTAGCTGCCATACCTGCAACCCAACTACGGGAATTGCCTATTTAAACCCTCTGATCTTCCGCTCCTTGACCGATCTCTACCGATTCACCGGGACATCTATGATATCCCGGGTCTTTTTTTTTATTGCCCCTATAATATGAATTTGTAAAATAAAATCTTAATAGTATTAAATTTCAACAAGCTAGTCTAATATTAGCTATAGTTCTAATCAAATTTTGTTAGACTTTTGTTGTTTGAATTTGGTTTGTTAGAGTTTTGATTCAATTTTTATTGTACAATAGCTACTTTACAAAAACATTTAACAACTTCATTAAAAATTTTATCAAATTTTTTATTTAGTATTTGTTTGGTTTTATTATATTTGCTAAATTAATATTTAAACCAATAAAAAAAACCAGTAATCTGTTTTTAAAAATCATATTTTTAACTTCAATATATATTTCAGTGTTGGTCGATGATCTAAATTGATCTATAATAAATCATTGGTTATAACAAAGGCTAATAACTTTGACCTTTTAATATAGTAAAAATCATAGTAAAAAATTTTTTATTATGACCGATATAAAAACAACTAGATCAAATTTTGATAACCACCATATTAAAAAAAAAAATTATTTTGTACAGTAGCTTTAATTAAAAACCCAAAAAACTTTTATTTAATTAATAAGGATTTATTAATTTTGTGCACCATGCACAGCTGTGCACCCTATAAAAACAAATACAAACAATAATTAGGATAGCTGTGCACCCATAGTAACAAACAATAATTAGAATTAGGGTTAGAGTTGGTTAGGAGTAGAATTAGAATTAAATTTAGAATTTAAAGGTATCATCGTTAGAGGAGCATTTTTTGTTAAAAGTGCATTAGAGGTTACCATAGTAAAATTTTGAGATTGCAATAGGGGTTATTCTAGTAAAATTTTAAAACATAAAGGGGTGCACAGCTGTGCATGTGCACATCTTAAATAACCTCAATTAATAAAATCTTGAAAACTATTGTAATTAATCGCACCGTCTCCACCCACGTGAGAAACGTGATAATCGCCCAATAACTGCACATTTCCCGATTTTGGAACAGTTCGTTCATAACTTTAGCAGAAAGTATTATGTTTTAAAAAACAATTCTATCTTTTTGACACCTAAAATCAAAAATTTCTAGTTGTCTTTATTCCTGTATTCGGTAACATGGTACCTGTTGTATGAAAGTTTATAATTGTCTTCCTCGAATTATATAATATTTAATCCGTATTTTTCGAATTCTCTAATACAGTAATATCAATATGGCGAGCTATGAAACATTTAATTCAGTATGGAAAATGTAATATCGCTTTTTTCATATTGGCTCATCGTAGAGATATAAGTCGTAAATATCACAATTCAATAATTCAATTAAAAACATATAGGAGTAGAATATTAATGTTTGCAAAAAACGGAGGATTTGTTTAATGAATACAAGAGTAATTTACATTAAATACATTATATAATAAAGTTTCCCTTCCAGAAATAAAAAAAAAAAATTATGAATGTATTCAATGATTGTTTATAAGCTAACAGATAACAATCCCCTCTAAAATTATTCCGAGAATGATCAAAAAAAATTATTTAGTCTTCGCTTTTGCTTTCTTCGGAGAAGGCTCTGTAGCACTCGATTTATCACCTTTCTTTCTAGGAAGTAATTCAGAATGAATATTTGGAAGTACACCACCCTCGGTAATATGGACGTGTCTCAACAAGATACTTAATTCTTCATCATTTCGTACAGCCAACTGCAAATGTCTTGGAATAATTCTTTGTTTCTTGTTGTCACGTGCGGCGTTACCAGCAAGTTCAAGAACTTCAGCGGTCAAATATTCAACAACTGCAGCTAAATAAACTGGAGCACCTGCTCCTACACGTTCGGCATAACGACCTTTCTTCAAAAGACGACCCATACGACTAACAGGAAAAGTGAGACCAGCTTTGACGCTTTTGGTGGTTTTTGAAGAGCTCTTGGCTCCAACTTTGGCGACGCGTTTGGCTTTCTTGCCACCGGTTTCTTCTGAACCAGATTTAGCGGGAGTATTTTCGTTTCCTACACGGGTCCTTCCAGAATCAACGGTAGACATGATGAAATATGTTTTTTAATAAAAAGTGTTAATAATTTTGATGAGTAAAAAAGAAAAAAATGGATTGTTTATCCTAAATTTTTTGGGCGTGGCGTGGTTAAATAGATAAGACTGTTACACTAAAATCTCTGACAACTACGCGTTTTTTTTTGTTTACAAAACTACACAATCTATTTCTGTATTTAAAATGTGTTGTTAGTCTTTATAGCGTGCCAAGCGGTTTGATTGGTCAAATTTTCGTGCGTGGAGCTATGCCCTAACCTCTGCAAGACCCAGAAATATGCACCAATCAAATTTCGCCACTAGATTATAATCACGTGCTTCAAAAGAGCAAAAATTTCGTCTATGATATAAGAAATTTCTTGCAATTTGCACTCTAATAAAAAAAATTTCTTAAAATTATATATAAATTGGAGTTCTAATGTGATGACCCTTAGTATAATATTTATTACTGCTACTTTAAATTTGGTTAGTGTTGATTAGTTGATAAGTCATAATTTTGTTAATCTTTTAACAATCAATGGGAAATACCTGCATGATGCAATCTTTTTTTACACAAATATAACAATTAATACGTATCACATTCGTGTACACCAAGTATTTAAGCACTATTTGTTACTTTATTTCGCAAAATACGAGTAGAACTTTATGTATTTATTTATTTTTATTACAATATTTGTTTATTCATTTTCAAAATCGGAACTTCGCAACAGTTAATTAGGTATAAGCAAAAATTTATTAAACTTTGTTTATATCTAATTTCTCAGAATACTGTATATTTTACCTATTTTTTTACTATTTATATAATCCCGATCACTATATCAAGATGTCATGGGAAGATTACCGGTAATTAATAATACCCTGATCCGTAAGGAAACGAAGTTTCCGCTAATCCCGGATATTATTAATAGAAATACTACTAGGATAGTGCACAGCATTGTGTGCGAAGCGAAGATCTAATTTCATTTTTTGATACAACACAAATCAAAACAACATGATGCATCAAAAATGTAACTATTATACGCATGCGGACAGACACCAAATACAGAAGTTACATTTTTGATATTACTATTATTGATACATCAAAAATGTAACTTTTGTATCACCTTACGTAAACATATAAAGTCCTCCGCTACGCTCCGGACAATAAATATTTATAAATTTATTTTTAATTTTTTTTTTGTTTAACTATACAATAAAAAAGATAGTAATTAACTACTGTAATTTTAAATATTTTAACTTAGAGCATAAAAATTGGTTTAAAGTTTTACTATACAGTATTAGAATTAATATTTAAATATTGTACTGTACTTATATTTTAAAATAAATATTAAATATTTATTAGTTTTATTTAATATTTAAAAAGGAAAAACTATTTGTACACTACGTATATGTACACGAGTACTAATTAATTGATTTGCAAATCCGTGTAAAATATAAATTATAGACCAAAATTAAACCCAATTTAAGATTAGGGTTAGGGTCAGCTTTGGGATTGGAAAGGGTTATAGTTTATATAAAATTTTGCAAGGAATTTTTTTTGTTAGAGCCCGAAGAGTGGTTTCATAAGCAAAATTTTAAGTTATCATATGTACCCGTGTTTATACATTAGTGTACAAATAGTAATTTCCATTTAAAAAATATAAAAAAAAATTTTTATAATATAAAAATTGGTTTACAAAATATCAAGCCAATTTTGTTTTGTATTATATATATATATATATATATATACAGTTAGATCTTAATATAATTATTAGTTTGGTAGTCAAAATTCAATATAACTAAGATGATAGTGCCTATACAAAGGCTAATTTTTATTATAATAATTGGTAAAATAAAAATAAAATTTTTTTATAATTTGTAACTATATCAAAAATGACTATCCCTTAATTAGTACACTTTAGCAAGCAAATTTGCCTATTTAGATTTTATAAAATTGGCTCTAATTTACTTTTTATATAAAGTAAACATACCAAATTCCGTGAATTTTTATTTGTCACATATAACAGTTCGTCAAAAGATTGTATTTATTTGTAAAATTTAATATATAAAATATACAATCAATTTATTATTTAACTGTAAAATTTTTTTATACATTATATACTAAAAATTTTTTTTAATAATAAAAGTTACAACCCATATAATTTATGAAAATTTTAAAGCCACGGGCCTAATTCCATGGATACATAATGAACTTGATTTTTGTTAAGTAAATTGAACAAAGTTTGCTAAGTAATATGTTCATTACACTAAATTATATATAATATAAAATTTTTTACAGGATTTGGACAAGATTTTATTAATAGACTTGGCTGCTTAAATATAGTATGCACAAACAAGCAATTTTTTTCCATGGACCATGTATCTTGGGACCCTGTGATTCGATTTGGGTGATTTTGGTACTATTCAAATCGTTTCACTAAGATGATTCGAATGATACCTAAATCATTCAAATTGGATCGCAGAGTCACGAGATATACAATCCACAGAAATAGATTTGATCACAGAAAACACCTTATATCCCTGGATCCTGTAATCCAATTTGGATAATTTTAGCACCATTAGATTCATCTTAGTAAGACAATTCGAATAATACCAAAATAATCCAAATTGGATCACAGGATCATGAGATACACAATTTTATGAAAATATATTTGATCTCAAAAAATAATAAATATATCGTTTATCTCAGGATATTGTGATTAAATTCAGCTAATTTTGGTACAGTTTTGGTACTGTTAAAATTATCTCAGTGAGATGATTCGAATATTACCAAAATTATCCAAATTGGATTATGGGATCATAAGATATTATGAAATATTATAATTCATGAAATTAGGGCGATCCACAAAATTAGGTACAATCACCTTAGATTATAACTAAATTTTAACCTAAGGCTATGCAAACAAATAAAATTGTTTCTCATAACCTGGCTGGTCAATTTTTTAGAAAAGTTGAAAATTTTTTTTATATAAAATTTTTTTAAAAAAAAAATTTATAAAAATTTTTATATTAAAAAAATTTTTAAATATAATATTTTTTGCTAGCAAGCTGAGTTCTATTTGCTTGTCCCATATAACAAAAAACAACTAATTTAATATGCATAGTCTAATTTGCTAAAATAACAAAAACTATATAGAGTGCTCTATATTAAAAGGGTCTATTTTTTACATTTATTCATTTTAAGATAATTGAATTTAACATTTGTTTTGATTTTTGACCTAATTCTGATTAATTAAGTTTCACAATTTTGATTGGTTAAAGATATCAGGTGACTATCAGATAATCTCATGACATACTAGCTCTATACACTTTATATATACATTATCTTGATTTTTTATTATACAAATCAACTTTCATTAATAATTAAAAAATATCAATCATATTAAAATTGAACTGAAATTAATAAAAACTCATTTTTCAAAAAATTGTAAAAATGGGCCCTCTTAATAGACCCCCAAATAATACATATAAAGGTTATATTAAAATGTTGAATAAAAAAAGTACTTTTTTACTAAAATGTTATATTTGAAAAGAGATTATTGGCCAAAAGGTTATATTTAAAAGTGGATAAAAGCTTTCAATATTATATTATTTAAAATAGATAAAATTAATAAATTTTAGATAGATTATATTTTTTTTTTTTTTTTAATGTTAAAGGTGAGACCTTGTTTTCATCTTTATTAAATTTAATAGAAACTTTTTACAATACTGAAAGAAATTTCATTGTTTTAAATCTTAGATAGATTATATTTAAATTTGGATAACTAAATAAAAAAAAAATTTTTTTAAAAAAAATTTTTTTTGAGAAAAAAATTTTTTTTGAAGAAAAATTATTTTTTGAAAAAAAATTTTTTTTGAAAAAAAGTTTTTTTTGAAAAAAAATATTTTTTGAAGAAAAATTTTTTTTGGGAAAAATTTTTTTTGGAGAAAAATTTTTTTGAAAAAAATTTTTTTTGGAAAAAAATTTTTTTTAAGAAAATATTTTTTTGAAAAAAAATATTTTTAAATGGATAGAATTATTTAAATATTAAAGCTTATATATAAAATAACGTTAATTAGCTCTAATAAAAAGTGGATAAAAGTTACAAAAAGTTTATATTAAAGCCAATATAACCTCTATATGTATTATTCAGGGTCCTATTTTATTAATACAAATTCTTCTTCTTTCACGGATTGTCAATTAAGGGAATATTATTATAGTACTATAGCATTCTGGTGCCATAGCACTATATAGTGCTGCTTTTTTTAATAAAAAAATTTTTTTGCATATGCACTACCCATTGATTGTATAACACAGGGTATAAACTGATGATCATTAATTGTCGCAGATTAAAATAAAATCAGATTAAAATCTAAAAAAAAA
>QKWP01001042.1:126725-157509 GCA_003550325.1 Gigaspora rosea
AAGAAAAGATGCTTAATTTTGAAAATTTTTATCAAAAATTCAAAATTAAGCATCTTTAATGCAAATTTTAAGAAAAATAAAATAAAATATACCGATATGATGTAACTTTTGGTGCTAAACAAGTTTACTTATATCAAGAAGTTATAATCAATTAGTAAAATTTAGAGAATCATAGAAATTTGTATAATTTTATTAATAAAATTATACAAATTTCTATGATTCTTTAAATCTTACTAATTAATTATAACTTCTTGATCTAAATAAACTTGTTTAGCACCAAAAGTTACATCATATCAGTATACAGTCGCACTCCCATATAGTCACCTCCCTCATAGTCACATTTCCTATTTAATCACTTAAAAGTTTGGTCCCGATTATATTTATATTAAATTTCTTTCTATAACGTCACAATTACTATATAAGCACTATAACCAAATTTTACAAACAAATATAAATAATTTATTTCTATAAAAGCACAATTTTCTATAAAAACACAATTTTAAATTTTAAAACTTTTTAAATAATAACAATTGTCTATAATATCACATTTTTAATAGTGAATTTACTAACAGTATAACAAAAAATTCGTAAGATTTAATCAAATTTCAACATCAATTTTCTTGATAACCAATAATTAAAATGGTCTCAAATTTTTACTATAGATAGAATTAATATTCCTTTATACTATATTAAAATTTTAGCTTAATTGGATCGATATTTCTTGAGAAATCGATTGTAAACGATAGTCTATTTTTTTTAAAAAATTAATTATAGTATACAAGCAATATCATAAGAACTAACAATCCAATTTAGCTGAAATTTTAGTATATTATAAAGGAATATAGCTATTGTCTATAGTAAAAATTTGAGCCTTTTTTAATTATAGGTTATCGAGAAAATTGATGCCAAAGTTTGATTAAATCTTACGAATTTTATATGTTCTAAAAAATTCGTAAGACTTAATCAAACTTTGTCATCAATTTTCTCGATAACCATTAATTCAAAAAGGCTAAAATTTATATCATATATATTATCGATATTACTCTATAATATATTAAAATTTCAGCTAAATTGGATGGTTAGTTCTTGAGATATTGCTAGTATATGATAATCAATTTTTTTAAAAAAATTAACTATCGTTTACAAGCGATTTCTCAAGAACTATTGATCCAATTCAGCTGAAATTTTAATATATTATAAATAAATATGGATATTATATGTGATAAAAATTTGAGCCTTTTATAATTATTGCTTATCAAGAAAATCGATGTTGAAATTAGATTAAATCTTACGAATTTTATAATTCTATATATTCACTATAATTTATTTTTTATATAAAAGTGATTTTATAGAAAAAATTTATATTGTCACATCTCTACATAGTCACCAGATTTCTGAGTCCCGAGGGTGTGATTATATGGGAGTGCGACTGTATTTTATTTTATTTTCTTTAAAATTTGTGTCAAAGATGCTTAATTTTGAATTTTTGATAGAAATTTCCAAAATTAAGCATCTTTTCTTCAAATTTTAAGAAAAGTAAAATAAAATATGACGTTTTGATGTATTTTTGGTGCTTAACAAGTTTACTTAGTGCAAGAAGTTATAATTAATTAGTAAAATTTAGAGAATCATAGAAATTTGTATAATTTTATTAATAATATTATACAAATTTCCATGATTCTCTAAATTTTACTAATTGAGCATAACTTCTTGCACTAAGTAAACTTGTTAAGCACCAAAATATACATCAAAACGGCATATTTTATTTTACTTTTCTTAAAATTTGAAGAAAAGATGTTTAATTTTGGAAATTTTTATCAAAAATTTAAAATTAAATATCTTTGATGCAAATTTTAAAGAAAATAAAATAAAATATATGATATGATATATTTTTTGGTGCTTTACAAGTTTACTTAAATCAAGAAAAGCTATCATCAATTAGTAAAATTTAAAGAATCATAGAAATTTGTATAATTTTATTAATAAAATTATACAAATTTCTATGGTTCTCTAAATTTTACTAATTGATCATAACTTCTTTTGATTTAACTAAACTTGTTTAGCACCAAAAAATACATCATATTGGTATATTTTATTTTATTTTCTTTAAAATTTGCGTCAAAGATGCTTAATTTTGAATTTTTGATGAAAATTTTCAAAATTAAGCATCTTTTCTTCAAATTTTAAGAAAATAAAATAAACTATGCCGTTTTGATGTATTTTTTGGTGCTTAACAAGTTTACTTAGTGCAAGAAGTTATGATCAATTAGTAAAATTTAGAAAATCATAGAAATTTGTATAATTTTATTAATAAAATTATACAAATTTCTATAATTCTCTAAATTTTACTAACTGATTTATACTTCTCACTCTAAGTAAACTTGTTTAGTATCAAAAAATACATATATTTTATTCAGATTCAAACTAGTTTGCAAAATTTGAACTAACCTGACCAAACTTATAATTGAGATTGAGTTTAGTATAAAGTTTTAATAATAAAATTTAGAATTTGAGTCCAGACCAAACCCGGACCCAAACCTAGAATTACTAGTTTATATGAACACCAGACTGAACCTGAACATGTTCATGAACTTATAAACTGAACCTGAACTGAACCTGAACCAGCTCTAAAAGTTCAATACTGAATCTGAACCTGAACATGCTTTAAAAAATGTTCAGGTTCAGGTTCAATACTGAACCTGAACCTGAACCTGAACTTGACCTAAGTTCAGTTCAGTTTAGGTTCATAAGAACACTATCTAGTCATAGTTTTCTGATCACATTCTTTGTGCCTATGCTAATATCAAAAAATCATACAATTAATAAAAAAAACCATTCAATTTTTGATATTTTATTTGAAAATTAAATAGATTTGCTAATTATAATATGATAGTTAGTGATCCTAGTCAATCAAAATTTTTTGACTAGCCAAGTCAATGAAATTTTATCAGCTTAGTTGATTTAGTCAAAAAAATTTTAAATGAATTATAGTTTGCTACTGTTGAAGTGCTGTCAAAGTACTATTGAAGTGCTGTTGGCTTTTTTCTAATAAATCTTATATAAAATCATTAAGCCACTGTCAAAGTACTGTTAAAGTACTGTTAGCTTACTTTTAATCAATTTTTTTATATACATGCAAAGTTGAGAACTTATAAAATCAGCTAGCCGATTTTAGAAAAAATCTACCAACCGGGTTGAAAATCAGCTTAGCTGATTTTTTTAATTTCAACTAGAATCATTAAAATCTGTATTAATTTTGTAGATTAGTGTGATACAAAATGAGGGTAACTTGTGTTTTTTAAATATAATTTTATTTTAATTTTTATGTTAGCGAATGAAAGTGAAACTTTAAATCAATCATGTGATTTTTATATTAAGTCACATAATAATTCATTATATAGAAATATGTATACATAATATCCGGCTAGTAAAAAAGAGTTCAAATACGGTATAAAAAATATTTTGGTTTAGTATAGGCAGCTTAAATTACTATAAAAAATCTATTTTGCCAAATTAGTTTCACTATAACTTGATTTTGGTATAAACAGATTCGGTATAGAGAGAGTCGACTATATATATTAAATATTAGTTTCGAATATACAATGCTATGCATTTATCTAGTAGTTAGTATATTAATATAGTATACAGTATATCTTCTCAAAACTGTTCCTATCAAAACTGATAATCTTCTATAACTAAAGAGCATGCCATTTATCACGTGATTTTTACTATGGATATATGGTCAAAGGTAATGATCACGTCTATATATTATATTAATCAATTAAAATTAGATAAAGTGATCATACCATACATGGATAGGATGGCTACTAAGTAAAATATCACGTGAGAAATGGCACACCCCTAAAGGGCATCTATAAATAACATTATACAAAAAGGTGGTCAGATGAAATATAACATTTTACTCAATAAGGGCGCCTACTTTTATCACCTGATTTCAGTTTATTAGTAGCCCTTACCCCCCTTTAGATATATGAAAATTATCAGGTGTTATATATAATTTCCAAAATTTTTGACCCCCCCTCCCCTAGAAAATTAGGTGATAAAAGTAGGCTCCCTAAGTAGAAAGTGTCAAAAAAATATAATATAATTTTTTTAGGAACAATTGTTTAAAATCTGATTCAATAGTTCAAATTTAATGATTTTGGTACTATTTTATTTGTCTTGGTAAGAGAAGTTGAATGGTACTAATTTCATTTCATATGGATTACAGCATAGTGGAAGTTCATTTTGATTGGTTATATTAAGGATAAATTTGATTGGTGAAGATCTTTTTTTTTATATTGTCAATAGTAATTTTTAAAGTACCTTTAATAAGTAAAGATAGTCACGATATATAAAATTTTTTTTCTGCAATGCGTAACTACTACAATGACTTAATATATCGTTTTTTTACCTTTAAACTTACTTTTTTTTAACAACTGATGCAATAGGATGCAAAAGATTGAGAAACTAAATGAGAAATAAAAGTTTTGAAAGGTTGGAAGGTGTTTCGGCGACCTAAGCAATTTGAAAGTTGTCTCAACAACGTAGTTCTACTTTGTTTTCTATAAGTAAAAAGTACTACGTATTCGAAACTAACATTCCAAACTCTACCTTTTTATTATATTTAGATTATAAGTGGTTTATAAATACTTTTTATAGCAGCAGTGTTTAGAAATGTTCGTGTATGTTATTTTATTCAGCAGATTGTGTTGCGAAACTTAGAGTATTTGTTGTAAAATAAATATTTTACTTATTGCGAAATAAATAATATTGTATACATTGTGAAATATGAATAGTTATGAACCCTAATTAATGTATTGTAAGACTATAATACGCGCCTTTAGAAAATATTGAGAAAGTTTCGTGAGTAATAAAATTTTATCCAGGCATAGCCGATACTTTATCCGGAGAATGATCTACATTTTTCCAGGGTATTTTAACAACCAATCAAAATAAACTTCCACTATGCTATGGATTACTAGATCAAGAGTTATTGGCCAAATATTATTAGATATATCTTTTCTTATAAAATTACTATATAACTAATAGTTTTTTGTGAATATTTTATGATCTAGTAATCTAAATAACATAATTTTGGTATCAATGGATTTGTCTTATTGAAATGAATCGAATAGTACCTAAATTAATATAATATAATTTTTTTAAAAAAAATTTGATTCAATAGTTCAAATTTAATAATTTTGATACTATTTTATTCATCTCAATAAGAGGAGTCGAATGGTACAAATTTTATTTCATTTGGATTACTGGATCAAGAGTTATTGGCCAATATTATTGATCATATCTTTTTTTATAAAATTACTATATAACCAATAATTTTTTGTGAATATCTTGTGATCTAATACAGTCAACCCTCCATAAATGCAACTTGTAGGAACAAGCCTATAACATGCATTTAGAAAGGTTTCATTTAGAAAAAGCCAATTAAATTGTAGCTTTAAAAATTAGATCATCAAGTTTGTATAACTTTTACCAAAACTATATAATCTATCTTAAATACTAAAATTTGATTGGCTACATGCATTTAGGAAGGTTAGTGTAATATAAAATGTTATTCAAGAGAACGTGCATTTACAGAATATAGAATATGCATTTAGCACTAATAATATTTTATAGAATAGAAAAAAATGTGCATTTAGGGAGGTATTGCATTTATGAAAGTTGTATTTATGGAGGTCCAACTGTAATCTAAATGATATAATTTTGGTATCAATGGATTCGTCTTATTGAGACAAATCGTATGGTATCTAAATTTTCTAAATCAAATTACTGTGCTACGAGATATTCAAATTTTTGTAAAATTTTATATATAAATATAAGATTTTGAAAATTTTTTTTATAGTCTAAGAGAGAGTCAAGCGCTACTATGTGGGGGTATATAATGTTATTTATGAATGCTCTTCAATAAAAAGTTAACTTATCATATTGGTTTCATAATTCAAATCTGTACCATATCCTATTATGAATAAGCACCACTTTTTTTAAAATTTTAAATTTGAATATTTTGACAATTAACTAATCAAATTTAATAAAATTTTTTTATTTCAATTTTATTAATTTATAAATTGAAATAAAAGAAATTTTATTAAATTTGATTAGTTAATTGTCAAGATATTTAAGTTTAAAATTTTAAAAAAGGAGTACTTATTTATTATAGAATACGATAATCTGCTATTTTTAATAACTAATACTCAAAATATTAAATATTTAAAAGATATTAGTTATAGAACATGTCCCTAATGGGTGTTGTTACTTATAAATCAAATGAGTTGACTTATTTAATTTTATATATAGATTTATACAAAAAATTTATTAAATTAAATTTAGTTAAAAATATATATATTTACCTTTCTTTAAATTTTAAATATATATTAGATAGTTTTTAGTATAGTATTTAATAATATTTTATTTAAAGTTTTAGTTCTTATCTCAAAGTAATTTAAAGAAAATCTCTCTTTAAAATTAATTAATTCTTTATTATGTTTTTTAAGTCAAATAACTAATACATCCCAAGCAATAATATGATTAGCTTAAGTAACCTTCTAAAAATATAAAAGATACTATTAAGTAAAAGCTTTTTGTGTTCTAATTGAAGTTTAAAAAGGAGGTTCTTTTGATTCTAATAGTAGTTAAATTATTAAAATTGGTATAGTGGATTCCAAAATACTTGGGATCAAATAAAAGAACATAAAAATTTGCAAATACAAACTATTTGTTTTCTTTACATATATTTGAAAAAGTTTTTTTTAGTATAGTGAAAAATTTTACTAAAAAAATAATAAATTTTATTTTAAAAAACTAACATTTTTTTAAGCCAAAGAACAAATTTATTTAAAAGCCCAAAGTTAATTGTAATAATAAAATTTTGCGCAAATTACAATTTTTGTTTGATAGCTTTTTTTTAATTTATATATTTTCTTTATATATATTTAAAAAGTTTTTTTTATCATAGTAAAAAACTTTACTAAGAAAATAATAAAATATGATTTAAGAAACTAGCATTTTTTTTTTAAACCAAAAAACAAATTTATTTAAGAGCCCAAAGTCAATTTTGATAATAAAATTTTGTGTAAATTATAATTTTTTTACTTGATGCCATGTTTATAGTGCTTTGTGTAATAGTGAATTTGTTAGCCCTTATGTTCTCTTCTTTGATTCCAAGTATTTTGGAATCTACTAGGCTAATTTTAATGATTTAACTACTATTAGAATCAAAAAATAAGCTCTACAACTTTTTTTTTTTTTTAAATATTAAAGGTGAAACCTTGCTTTTATCTCTCTACAATTTTTAACTAGAAACCAAAAAAGGTTTATTATTAGTTTTTAGGGTTAGAGTTAGGATTAGGATTAATAGTTATATTATTGTTTAACTTTATAAAGATTGTAAAAATAAAAAATATATTAACTTTAAAAAAAGATTCTTTTTAAATTACTTGAAGTTAAGAACTAAAACTTTAAATTAAAAATTATTAAATATTAAAAAATATACTGTAAAGTCCCGAATATAAGCAACTCTTTAAGCCACCCATTTTAGCCAAATTTTTTTAGAAGGTTGCTTAAATTCGGGACTTTAAAATATTTGATTTTATCAGTCAATATATCTTAAATATAAATGATCAATAAAGTTTATCCCTTAGATTGTAGTAGAACATAGACAAATTTGCCTGCATTTTTGCACTTTTTTAGCTCTGATTTACTTTTTTAAAATACTAAAATAATTAAATAAAACTTTGTACAATTATATTTGAAAATAAGGATTACTTTTTTGCAAAATTAGTTTTTATATTATAAGAAAATAAATTATAGTTACATATAAGCTGAAAATAGATAATTTTAAGAAAAAATTTTTTAAAAAATTTTATTACAATTTTTCTGCGATCTTATTTAGTTTTAGTTTTAGAACTATAGTTCTTAAGACAATATTGTAGTTTATATAAAGGATGACAACTTTCATTATTGCAACTTTAATGATTTACTTGTAAAAATTAAGACTGGTATTAGAAGTAAAGATTTTTTTTATAGACGGGAACATATAAAATTTGAAAAAATCTAAAGAAAAATTTTAATAGTAAAATGCCAATACAAGAACTTTAAACATTTATTATATTAAATTTTTCTAATGATTTTAAAAAAATTTTATAACAAAGTTACTAAAACAAAACTTAAAGAATATTTTTTACTTAGAAAAGATATGGCTAAAATCAATATTTAAAATTTTATTAAAAATTTTAAAATACGCAGGCAAATTTGCCTGTGTTACAATCTAAGGGATAATAAATTTTATATATGTTTAGCAGAGGTTGCTTATTTTATTTTTTTAGTATTTTAATTTCAAAATGTAGGTGTTGCTTATTTTCGGGTTGCTTATATTTGGAACTTTATGGTATATTTAAAATTTAAAGAAAGATTTATATTTATCTGATATATTTTTAAATAAATTTAATTTAAATAATTTTTTTGCATAAATTTATATATAAAATTAGATAAGTCAACTTATTTAATTTATAAGTATTAGTTTTTTCATATATTCTGGCAGAGAAATTGAATAGATTAAAAATAATATATAGTAAAGTACTATTTTTTCTATTAACTAGCAAATAAAAAAATATATATACTATTTGAACATTTTGACAATATATTTATAAAAAAAATTATATAATTTATTGATTCAATTTTTTTTAAATTTATTCAATTTTTAAATTTTAAAAAATTAAAAAATTAAAATTTTGTTTATTTTTAAAGTTTGACTAATTAAAATTAGATATTTTTTGTGCTACTATACAAATAACTTTGTGTAGATATCAAGAAAAAGTTTGCAAACTTTTAAATGAAATTATTATGTACAAAAAAAAGTTTAACAAAAAATAAAACACTAATTTAACCTAGTTTACTATATAATTTATATAGTAAAAATAATATCTATTTTAGTTAAAAAAAATTAAAAATCTATAAATTTTTAAAGTTTAATAATTTTAATAATGTATAAATATAAAAAATAATTTTCTAAATTTGAATTTTAATATGATATTAATTAATTATAAATTTTGCTAACTTATTATATAAGTATATATTATATTAAAAACTAGTATATTTTTTATTTACTAGTTTTTAACCTAAAAACTATATTAATAAAAATTTTTTAAAATTTATAAAAATTTTATTTTATATATAAAATATTATTAAAAATATTTTTGTTTTATAAATCAATTATAATTTGCATAATAAAAAAATAATAATAAATTAATAAGTAAATAAATTTATTATTACAGTATATAATAACCTAAAAAATTGATAATAGAAAATATTTAATATAAATATAAAAAATTAATATATATAACATAATTTTATAATGTACTGTTTTTTTAAAAGATAAGTTTAAAAAAATTTAATAAAATAAATTATTATATAAAAATTTTTTACTTTCTATATTAATATAGTTGAGCCAGAATAAATGAAAAGACCTATAACAGCATTTGAAACCCCTGTAAAAAGAACATGTCTTGTGACTGATATTATATTTGTTAAATAAAGTTAATTGATTTAATTGTTTAAATCTAACTTTGTATAACTGAATATATGTGTATAAATATAATTTGACCAATTATATTTAGCTAGGATCATGTAACTATTAAGCTATTAGTATCACAAATCTAATAATTTCTCAAAGCTAATACAAAAGCTATATCAAATTTGAGAAGATATACTGTATAAAAGAAGTTAATAAAAAAGTAACAAGTTTTTTTAAATAAAAGTTTTTTAACTTTGAGCTTAAATATTTTGTCAACTATCTTATTAAATCTAATAAAATTTTTTTGTTTTAATTTTAGATAATTCTAAGATTAAGATAAAAAAAATTTTATTAAAATTGGATAAGTTGTTGATAAGATATTTTAATTTAAAATTAAAAAATTTTACTAAAAATGATTTGTTTTCTTTTTCTATATAATAATTACTATACTATATCAGAAATAGTATAATCATAATAATTATAATATTTTATATTATAGTTATTTTAAAATAGATTTAAAGTTGCTAAATTGGTATATTTTGTAAAGTATATAAACATATAGTATTAAAAAAATTATAATTTATGTAAATTTATAAATTAATGTTTTATAAATATTATATAACTCTATTATGTAAATTAAGTTAGTTATAGTTAGAGTTATGGTTAAAATTAGAGTTTACAGTATAGTAAAATTTGAGAGGAACATTTTTGTTAGTAACACAATAGGGGTTGCCCTAGTAAAATTTGAGATATTTGAGAATTTTAGTTAATATAGGTGTTATACAGTATAACAAGGTATTATAAATATAATTTTCCATCTTTTATAAATTAATAACAAAATACTACGTATAATTTTATACGTAGCTTTTTAGCTACGCCATATAATATCAATTATTACCTTAAATGATGTCATATTAATAAACTTTAAAAAATAATATATAATGTAACAAAATGATTTGTTTTTAACATAACGGTTAATTTACACAATAAAGAAGGTACGTACAATCTTGTAATTATTATTAATAATATAAAATGCGAGATTTTCAAGATTTGCAGTTTCTTTTGACTAAACATAATATGTTAAGTTTTACGTAGCTTTGATTAGCTTAAAACAATTTTTCTTTAATATTTACGTACTAAATATACGTATATATACACAACATATCTGATATATATAATATCAGATATATAATACGTATATATAATGTATATATATATATGTGTATATATACTTATATATCGATATGTATGTACAGTACGTATATACGGTATATATATACCAAATTTAGTCACGTAAAGTTCAATGATTGGTAGTAAGGAAAGATGTGCAATGACTAATAAAAAGACGTTAGACGCATTGGCTTATTATATATGAAAAGGGAGTATAAAAAAAAAAAAGGGTAATACAGAATTATCGTTATCCGAATCATGGTAGATCCATAAAAGTAGTGTAACAATAAATAAATGATAAGACCACCAAGATGAATAACAAGAAATGATGCATAAATTCAAGATAATTGTTTCCAGAACAAGTAGACAGTAAAAGAAAACAGACCCCTAATGTTATTAATGACCGATGAAAAAAAAAAAACACAAATAAAAAACATTTACTACAACAAGTTTAGTAAAAGAAGGGATTCTTTCCGACGAACCCGAAAACCCGAGAAATTCAGGGAAACCAAGATTCAAAAAAATTTTAAATTTATATAAAAGGGAAAATATGCAAAAAGATTATAAAGGAAATTTAAAAAAAAAAAAAGATAAAAAAGAAATATATTTATATATATGTACAATTGTATTTGTATATAGATATAAAAGGGTAATTGGCAAGTCACTTGAACAACGAAACAAAAAAACACCTAGTTCAATGATCGTGATAAAGAATTGAATCATAGTCATATGATAACTATGAAGAGAAACTTTATTCAGCCAGATATATCGATATTAGGACATTTTAAGGTTTTAACACGATCGCTAACATTAATCCGCGGATCCAATAAGTATTACTAATAATTATACAGTAAATATATGCGGATAATCTCTTAATCATCTCTGTACGGATAAATCTAGATCTGAAAAAAAGGGGAAACATTTACAAATTTTAAAATTTTACGAAATAAATTCAAAGATTTTTTTTTAATCATGTCATGAAATAACAGAATAAAAAATAATTGAAACTATTAATAATAAAGTATTAACGTACAGTACATTAACAGTTAATTAAACTATTACGGTAAATACTATATTTGATGATTGAAAAAATTTGTAAATGAATTATTATTCATTGAAATAATGATAGATAGATACAACAAATGATAAATGATAAATGATAATGCTGTAATAACAATAAAAAAAAATGAAAAATCTTTCGGGGTCACTTGATTGTCACGGTGCATTGCAGAATTACGAGAGAAAAAGGACAGTTTCTAAAACGGTTCTTACTTCAAATATATATAAAATGTATATTATAAGAAAATTATGAAAATTATATACGAATTATATGATTATATGATTATATGAATGCAGCAAGTTAATAACAGAATCCTAACACATAAACTGATAAAATACGATAAGTGTGGGATTTCTTTCAGTAATACAACGCCACCGCCAACCGGCTTATTTCTATTTGTTTTCTTTTTCTTCCCATATATTAATTAATACGTATTACTTAGAAACTCTGTGAAACAAAAAACACACGTATGTACGTAAATATGTAAAATATGTACGTATAATAAACAAGCAGTGTTACCATTATCTTTACGTTACACTTTAAAAAAAATATATTTTATTTTATACGTAGTATTATAGTATTATACGTACGCAGTATATAACTGATAATATTATAATATTATCTATATAGATCTAAACTGTTCGTTGTTCTATTTTGATCTACTTTTTGTGTATATTTAATTGATAACCTATATATATAAGCGTTTATCTCCTCTCCCAAAAACAAAAAATAAAAAAAAAAAAATATAGAATTCCTTACTTATTAATAAATAAATAACTTTATTGTTCTCTTGCTATCGTGTTTATATGTCTTTATATTCACGAAAATTTTAAGGGACACTTCAAGAAAAAATTTTGGCAGGCACTTAAAAAAAAGATATATATTGAAGAGTCACTTTAAAGAAATTATTTTCAAGAGAAACATCTTCAAGGATAGACACTTTTTAAGAGACAATATTTTATTATAGATCAAAAAAAAAATATAATATATATATATTCTCATTAAAGTGTCAATTCTTATTATATCCCTTATTATTATTTAACAAAAAAATTTCTGTCGAGTTCAAATTAACAACAACAATGTCAACCTTCGTCGTTCCACAAGTCCGTTCAGATATTCCTCGTTCCTACACTTACCCAAACACCACAACAAAACGTCGTCGAAAAGATACATTTGTTGAAAGATTACTTAAAGATCCAATGCTCCAAACCATGGCCGATATCGGTAAACAAGAAGGAACGATCAGTCCTTTGCCTGCCCCACAACGCGCCAGAACCATAAACACTGCAGATTTCCAACAGTACTATCGTCAAATTCATAATGAAGATTTTGATCAATATATCAACTCTATTCAAAGCAAAATATAGTTGATCTATATTAGCGATCGATATTTTCATAATTTTGATATTTCGAACATTTCTTTCTTTTGTTACTGTATTAATTTCTTTTTTTTTTTTTCGGATAGTCAAGAGTGTGAACGCAAGTATTATGGTTTTTTTTATATAGACAATTTACATTATATACATGCTTTTTTTTTTTGCAATAATCCTTTTTTTTTATTTTTCGTCTTTCGTTGTACATAAAAATCAATTTTTTTTTTTTTTATACATTCGTTTTTTTTTCTTTTTTTTTCACTTTTTTTTTTTTAGCTTCATATTTTCATATTTTCAAATATTTTCACAAAGTTTAATACTATCCAACTATATACTTTCATTTAATAATTAATTATTTTTGAGTGACGCGACCATTATTACTTAGATATATTATGGTCTTTTGTTCACAAAATGTTGAATGTTTTTTTTTTTTATTGCTTTAAAAATATTGCAATGTTTTTTTTTAAAAAAATAAAAATTTAATTTTTTCAAATTAATTCCTTGAGAAAGTTTTTCAAAGTTTTTTGGAGACACGTTTTTTTTTTAAAGAATGTGATTGGCTATTAATAACTATTATTCAACATCCGTTTTACGTTGTGTAAGCGGAAAATAAAAAAGTATTGTTTTACCATCTTTTTGCATCATTTACGGATGCACATCAACCTCCCCAGTTGTCCTAACATAGGTTGTAAATATTATATAGAAAAAATAATTTGTAATAAAATTTGTAATTGTAGTAAAAACATAGTGCAACATTCACATTCACAGGTAAAAGGGTAAACAGGTAGATAAAGTACAGAAGTACCAGGTTGTTATACTACCCGTTGGATTATACTTGCAGTGAGTTGATAAGGTTTAATGTTGATGAAGTCAAACTATATATGCTACTGCGTATTCTATAAACGTGTTTTTTATCGGAATTTTTTTTTAACTTGAAATAATCCTTAATTCATTAAATTCATTAAATTCATTAAATTCATTAGAACTCGTTATTGTTATTATTATTGTTATTGTTTCATATATTCATATATATTCATATATATACATTCATATATATACATTCATATATATACATTCATATATATGTAAATATATAGTGTTTTCTAAAAAAAAATATTTATGAAATGATTGATTAAAATAAATAGATAAATAATAATATTAAAAATGTAGTATTAAATGGTGATTTATGGTAAAAATTTTCTTTGTAAGCACTCCGCCGAAATCTTCCCATTCACAAAGTACACACACACACAACACGCACATCATATATCATTGATGGTATACTAAACTTTAACTAGTTTATCATAAGATAGTACTGTACGTACAGTACGTACTCAAATTTCGTTATTTTAAAAAAACCACCAGTAAACAGGAATTTAGTCACATGGTTATCGATTGATTTGATTTGATTATTTTGATTTATTTGATTTATTTGATTTATTTGATCATGATTTGATGATGTTAAAAGATCACCTATAAGTTACTTAACTGTTACCGTACTTACTGTACTTACTGGTTTTATCTTTAATACTAAGTTGGTAAAAAATGCGCTCAATTAAAATTCCCACCTACGCCTCTTTCATGTTACAACGTTGATTACTTGATCATTATAACTTGTATGTTTTTAATTTTTAATTAATTTTATATTATATCTTTTGATTATACAGTATCTTTGATTATTATATTGATTATATCATTGATTATATATTCGATTATTATATATATTACATTCACTTAAATATCTCATTATATATTATATATACAATAATATACAATAATATACAATAATATACAATAACTGATAATATATATATATATATATATATATATATATTGCATTCACTTAAATATTTGACTATATATTATATATATTATAATTATCATGTTATTATAATTGATACGTATTTATTTTGATATGATTAGATCAGCATCAAACAAACTCGTCATCAATGGGTATTTTCAAAATATTTCAATTTCAAAAAAAAACCAAATGTTATTAATTAGATGGGAATTTTTTTTTTTCAACTAAAAATTTTTATAAAGATCAGAAAAGACAATTTTACAATTTGACCAATTATCGTTTACTATACACTTTTCTTAATGTGACTAGTACGACCAACACAATTAAAAAATGAATCCAAACCTATGCTTGCTTATTCTGTGGTCATTACACGACATTAATATTTGTGGGGTTATTATTGTTTGAAAAACAGAGTACATGATACTTCAGTACTTATTAAAACGAATAATAAATATATAATAAATATATATGATTATATATTTTATTATATTTTATTATATTTTATTATATAGTATGATTATGGCATGAGACTTCCTCCTGACTTCGTCTAAATGAGGTGTTAGGATTCTCGCATAACTTTGTTATATAGTACAAAAAAAAAATGAATGTATTTGCGTACGTATACGTATTAATATATTAATTTGTGACATATCTAATAAAAAAAAAAATTCTTTATCTTAATAACGTTAATGAATATGAAAATCTTATGTAAATTTCTATATTTTTCTTTTTAACTTTCACAAACTTCCTTTTATATTAAAATGTTTGACATTATGTTGTGATCGTAAAAAAAATCGCATATACCGTAAAAGTTGTTAATAAAGAACTTCTTAATTATATAACATATGAAAGTAGTATTTTTAAATAGCATTTAAATAAATGTAAATAAATTATTACATACTATACATACTATACATACTATACATACTAATAGATTTCAAACTTTATTATAAACAATATTTAAAGAACAATAAAAAATTTTTTTTCTCTCTTATCGTCTGATAACTATATTATTCCATATATACATATCATGTACAGTATATCTCATACGTATCATGTATATCATTAATTCCATGTATTACGTTCAGTTATCAGTTATCAGTTATCAGTTCAGTTATCAGCCGTAATTGATTTTTTTGGAATTTGATCATAAAATTTCAAATTCTTTTGGAATGCTGTATAAACTGTATAAACTGTATAAGGTAATTCCCGATACTACAAATCCAATCAAAAAAGAATAATATCAATTTATATAACAATGATTTGTTCTATTTTTTTTTTTTTATCATTATTAAAATATGAATGTAACGTCAAAAAAAAAAAAAAATTGATGACCTTATTAATCACCCTTTATTTATTAATTAATATATATATTAAATAATATATAATCAACCACTAAAATATTTTCTAGGGCATGACTTTTTTATTATAATCAACCACTAAAATACTTTTTATAAGGCACGACGTATTTTATTCGAATTACAAATAATTGTGTTGCCCCCCAACCGATAATCATAAGAATTTGTAACCCAATGAATTTATATTAGTATCTTTAATATAAACGTATAATCTCTCGTATTACAATTATTACAATTTCATGTTTTTTCTTAATTACATGCATTTAGTTTGTGTTAATCATAAATTTATTTCATAACCATTTACTTTGCACTTTCAAAATATAGGGTACAGATGAAACGTACGAATATATGTATTAATAAACTTATGTACTTACTTAAGTACGAATACTAGAGCAAACAATAAAAAAAATAAAAAAAAATAAATCTTTATAGTTTGTTATTAAAACAATTAGCAATCGTTTCATCTGTCAGATTTCTTGTTAAAGATTCCTGGAATATGCATAATAAACAAACATTGGAAAAACCGAAAAAACATCATGTGGATTTTAAACTAAATTTATTGGATTCGTTTAGATAACTCTGTTTTTTTTTATGCTTGTAATTAGATTTTTATTTATATTTTTATTTTATACTTTATTATTATACCTTTATTATAATTTAAAGTTATTTAACAAATCTAATCAAAATCTATTAAAATTTACCCTTACTTATTACATCCTTAATAATAATTTATTAATCATATTAACTGAACAAATTATAAATTTTTATACCGTTAAACCGTCTTACAAACTGTTACGTAAATTTTTACGAATTATCAAACTACATTGAATTGTAATCTATATAATGCTACATATTTCAAAGTTTCAAATGTTTCAAATTGTTATTGAGACGGTTTAGGGGATACAAATTATATAAAGATTATACGAATTTTTTTTATAAAAAAATTTAAGGGTCATATTCAAGTGAGAATCATTATCGATAACACGACATCATGCACGTGACATTTATTCATTACAGTTGTACGATTTATATATACTGTATATATCAGTTATCGATATGTATTTGGTAAATTTCTCTTAGAATTCTTAGAATCCTTGCTAAACAGTGATACAACAAGGTATCATATATCGGTAAACGTATAGCATAGTATAATAGTATAATAGTATACCGGTATACACGTATACACGTATACACGTACACACGATGTGTAATTAACAACTTATCAATTATCGTTATATAATATATTACGTACAGTACGTAATTCTACCTACGGTTGTTTCCATAATGATCCATATATTTTGATCTGCGTAATTATAATTTTGGAAATGGTAATAAACAGTAGTATTTAATATAAAAATTTCCTTTATTTGGTAAAGTTGACGCCTCACGAGGGGTATGTATGATCATTTTTATCCAAATCATTTAAAATCATTTAAAATCATTTAAATCATTTATAGAAATTCGTTACACGTTAAATTTTGTTACTATAATTAATTAATTATCAAATATTTTTAACAATTCAAGTGTGATCATTTATAATTAGTATTTATCTGTAATCTGAAAATTTTGCAATCCACTTTTAAATGATCCTTCAATTATTACAATAATACTTTTACAATTACAGTATCTAAAATTATTACAAAATATTGTGAAAAAGGAAAATAATTAAAATGATCTGTATAAAATGATAAAAAAAAAAAAAAATGTGTAATACTTGAAATTTTTCGAATCCTACATAATTTTTTTTAGAGTAAATTAAATATAATAATAATAATAAAAATTTATAATGTAAATTATTATGTACAGTCAATCAAAACTGGATTGTAATCAAAGAGAAGTTAAAAAAAATGATGAATAATAATAATGATAATAATAGTAATATATCGACCACCAAAAATTCTATCTTTTGATTAATAATGCTAATTATGTTATATGATTATAAAGCGCACCGTATTGAAGACGCACCATATTACAGGTACACCATATTACAAAACCCTACAAAAAAAAACAAAAAAAAACAAAAAAAAAATAAAAAAAAATAAAAAAAAAGGATAGGCTATGATTGTAATTCCTCGTTAGCCCAATCTCCATATTCGTCTTCCTCTTCTTCTTCATTTATCAAAGCAACATAGTTTTCCGGAACCAGCCCGGTTTTGTCATTTAATTCTGCGGATAACCATCCATTATCTAATCGTTCTTTAATTATCATAATGTCCCCTTCCTCAAAACTTAATTCATCAGTATCCCCTGCTTGAAAATCATAAAGTGCTCTAGCCCTGCGGTCTGTATATTCATCATCATTATTTTCTTCCTCACCATCTGAAGTTGGGTATGGTTGTCCCCAATGTCGAGGATCATTATCTTCATATCCAAAATCCCGAATTTTAATATCTGTGTCTATAATATTAATACCATTTTTTTGTTTATAAAAATTATCACCTAATAATAATTAAATTTTATTTCAACATATAGGTAACCTTTATTTTTTTTAAAAAAAAACAGTCTTTACTGATATATATATATATATATTGAATATGTACCTTCTATTATCTTTATCACCAATAAGTGCAAAAATATCATTAGNTTTTTTTTTTTTCTGAAATAAATACTACTAACCGAACTAGTTTTTTCCTTTTTCTCATTTTCAAAAGTCATGTCTTCTGTTCCAAAGAAATTTGCCAAAGTGTCCTTACAAATTTTTGTAAGTTCTGGATCCATGTCTGTCATTTCGGTTGTGCCAACTATATTATATTAATTTAATAAAATATTATTAGTATTATTTATAATTTATTATTTATTATTATAATATAAACCTTTACTGGCAATCTCAAAAGTTGTAGTTTCTTGTTTCATTCGTTCTCGAAGCAAAAAAAAAATCATTTACTTAAGGGTAGGGTGAACGTAGATCATTTTTCATATGTAATCGGTGGTTCATCATTTTCGTGTAACATACAGACATACATGGAAATCGAACGTCAATATTTAGGTTTTCTCATGCAGCACTCTACGATACAGTACGTACATGCACAAAAGACTTTTAGATCTTAGATTCGAGCATTGCGGTTAATACTATAAGGTGAGCGGTTTAAGACAAAACAGCGGCAGCAAAGAGAAGGCTCGCTCTTGCGAAATTAGCAAAGCATGGTGAAACTAGCAAAAATGTAACGAAACTGACAAAATATAACGAAGGGTGAAACTGGCGAAATTAATGAAACAGGTAGGACGATGAAAGTAATTAAATGACGAACTGGCAGAAATAACAGAGTATAGCGAAATTGGCGAACTAGTGGTATAAATAACGAGTTTCGCCTAGAGATTGTACCCGTTGGGAAAACCTCTACCCGGTTACTATTAAATTACCCGGATATCCGGATAAATTACTATTTCACACAATTGCAAGTTCTACCCGGGTACAATCACTAAAGTTTCGCCATACTCGCGTCAGTTCATCATTTCATTAATTTCACCGAGTTCGTCACGTTTCTCCAGTTTTACCAATCTCGTCATTTTTCCACTAGTTCACCAGTTTCGCTATACTATGCTACTTTTTTCCAGTTCATCATTTCATTGATTTCGCCAAGTTCACTAATTTTACCTGTTTCGTCTAATATTCCAGGTTCACTTGTTCGTCACATTTCGCCAGCTTCACTAATTTCGTCAATCCACAAGGTCGTATTTTACCAGTTTCTAGTTCGTCACAATTCACTAGTTTCGCCTTTTGCCAGTTTTACCAATCTGGTGAAATGGTAAAATTGATGAAATGTGACGAAATGTAACTTGTTTAGATAACGATAACCATTTTCATAAATGATTGGTACAGCCGAATTATCTCTAATTTCACTTTGGCGAATAGTGATAATTCCTTTGCGGATATCAAAATTGGCAAAATGTGACTAATGGTGTTCTCAACAAAGTTGGCACCAAATGATTCACAAGTAAATTATGAAAGGTATAATAATATTCTAACAATCAAGGTTGCTTTTGCAAGCATTAATTTTTTTCTACTTACTACGTAAAAACTGGATACAATATAGTAATAATAAGTAATAGTACGTCCTTTTTCTATCGTCCTAGAATTTTGAAATCAATTGTAATAACGTTATGATATTAAAAAATAAAGTTGATCAGCTTTAAAAAAAATGAACAACCCGAGGCAGTGAAAAAAAATCATTGCCAAAAACATAATTAAAAAATGATCTATAATATAATTTATTCAAAAATAATTTACATTTTGGTTCTATTTCATTAAATGAGTAAACTTTATAATAAATTTTAAGAGCTTCAATATTATATTTTTGAGTTTCAGATTATAGTTTTGGGTTTCGGACAAAATCTGAAACTAGTTTCGAGTACATCTAAATCATTTTCCGTTACTCATATATAAATTCATCAATTATTAGCATTATGCTAAAACTTTAAAACTTTGCATTTGGATGGTTAACATTTGCTTTTTTAATTCTTCCTTCTTCCTCTCTGCTTCGGCAAATTTTCGTCTTATTTCCCCGGCATTAGCAGAGGCATCACCTCTGGAGTAGTTTAGTTTTCAAACTTTTCACCATAAATATCATAAAGGTTTTTGAGTAGGTTTTATTTTGCCTCCAACTTTGGTTCTTGATGATTTTAAGCATCACCATCAATGACGATATTAACAAAATTAAATGCTTGAGCATACTCGTTTTCTTTTGTTCGTGATTTTCACTATACCACCAAAAACAACTAAAAAAAATCTAATAAAAAGAATTCTATTTAACTTTTACCAAAGCTTCAACTTTAGTTGCATTGGCTTCTCCTTTTAATGATTATACAAGTTAAATCTTTCATTGCAACAGCAACAGAATCAATTTATAGAATCATTAGCAAAAGTTGCTTTACAGCAAAAAGAAACAATTTTTTTTTTATTATTATCTTAAAAGATGTGTTGTATTTATTATGTTCATATCAAGATATTGATTATTTATTTTAAAGCTTTGAGCATTAACAATAAATATTTATTTTTTGGATCAGATAGAAACTTGGTAAGAATTTATTGTTTGTTATTAAGTTTCAATATATTATCAATAGTAAATTTTTTTTAAAAAAAAAGATGGTTTGTAGCTTGTTGATCCCATTCATTGAAATGGCAGTTAATTTTCAACTATTAAAAATTTGCTCTAATCTATTGAATGAAGTGAACTGATAAACTAAAAAAATATGTTGAAACTTGTAAAATATGACAAACCAGTAAAATTATAGTCTAACTAAACTTTAGTTTTATTGAGGTTAGAATTAGGATAAAAGTTTTATTAGGTTAGGGTAGTGTTGTTAGTTGAAATACACTATTTAGTCAAATATTTAAACAGTTGAGTGTCTAAATATAAATACAAAAATCTTAAATTTGGCTAATTGTCAAAATGTTTGGCTAAATAAATATACTTTATAAAAGAATTAATTTTAATACTTTTTTAATCAACCAGCCCACAAATGTGCAGGCCAGGTTACTTGACTTCTATATATAGCAACCTATTGAAAGTAATTAGATCACTTAAGTAGATTATATTAGATTCAATTCCAACTTCTACAATATAGTAATACAGTTTAAAATATAATATAGAGATTACAATAATACAAAAGAAGCTTTTTATAAACTACTATTACATTTAGATTTTATAATCAAAATAGTAATTAATGTTAATTCAAATTAAATATAAATTTTATTAGAACAATATATATATAAAAAATTTTTATGATTTTATCCAGTATAATCAAGTTTTTTCTTGTACAAGAGAACTTGTATTTTCCTATATCCTGTATAATTATAATAGATGTTAAATAAGCCAGATTGTTTGGTTAACAAAACCATGACGAACCAAATCTGCCAAAGCTAATTTAGCTAAGGATTTTGTATATAAAAGTTTTGGTTTTTGACAATTAAAAAGTTTTATTAATTTTAGTTTTCTACTTTTAAGTTGTATATTATTTAATAAACAAAAAATATTTATTATATCCAAAAGTACAATTGGTTTGTAATTATTTTCACACAATACTTCTACTACCTTTAACAAATCCAAATTTCTGTTTTTATATCTTTTAATTTAATTTTGTCCTTTGTACACATAGTACAATTATTACAGAAATTACAAGGTTGTAGAATTGGATCTTCTGACCAGTGTTAATTTTTCAATTAAAATTTACTGTGCAGATACCGCACAATTCATAAACTTTTTCTGTGTGGCAAATAAAAAATAACTAAGAAAATGCTTGCAACTGTGTGCACTACTTACAAAATAGCAATTTTTTCTGTGCGGTATCTTCATATCTACTAAAAAAATTGTGCACAAAATTTTGTTTTTGTGTACTGTACACAGTCCGCACAGTGAAAAATTATCACTGTTTCTAACCATATATGGTATTGTAATATTAATTAAAATCAGCATTCATAGGTAGTAAGACAGTAATATATTACTTCAAAAAGTTTGTGTCATGATTCTTTAAAAAGTATTGTTGATTTATAATTTTTTTATCATTTTAATTATTCTTATTAGTACTATAAAAAAGTATATTAAAAAATTATTATAATTATTTTTTTTTCAAGTTAAAGTATCTACTTTGGGGATGAGCTTTTATATTAGACTCCAAACATCTTACATGGAGGGACATCTGACATTTGTATATTAATAAGAATACAACTAGCCTTATCTGCAACTTTTGGTTGCCTATTTTAGTAGCCATCTAAAAGTTTACTCTAGCTACCATACCTGCAATTCATATACTAGCATTGCCTATTTAAACTCTTTGATCCTTGCCTCCTGCCAGTCTGTCTTGTATTACAGGAACTCTGTTCTGAATACTAACTACACCCTATTAGAACTAATTTATTCTAGTAGGAGACTTGACAGAGCGGTCCTGTCCCACACAGGTATCATCTACACTTTAGTAGCATACGCATTCACCGAGACGAACAACTTGCTATCAGGGGGTTACCTGCAACCGCTATCACTACCTACTTCTGCTCTTGTAAAGTTCACATGACCTTGATACCACCCTATTCTTTTTTCGGTTTCTTTTTTCCAGAAGCTTTCTTTTACAATCCTACTTTTAATTCAAAGACCCGGAAGGGTTAGTTTGTTCTGATGAACCAGGAACTCCTTCCCCCTAGACATAATTCTAAAGCACATGTCCTTTTTCTCTGGTGCAACTCTAGTAGTCTTACTAGTAGGATCCACCATAAACCCTTTTGTTATAAGTATGCTTTCAGTCAGTCTGCTGCCAGTCAGTTCCTATTCAATTCCTGTTCAGATACTGTCGAAAGTTCAGCTGTCTCTTTACCCAGGTCTTGCCAAGTATGGTTTTTCTTGTCCTATAGTTCTATACATAATGTAGCACCTGTGCTCCCTAGGATTTATGCGCCCAATTTTGTATATAACATAGCACCAGGACTCCCAATACAGTTGGTATAATTTAGAAAACAAATTTATAAATCCAAGCTCATAGTTCAGGTCACTATAACACAGGTATATTCTTTAAAATCATTTCTGGTAGGATTCAAACTCTATACCTTTGTTACAACTACTAGGGGGTAACAACAATTCAACTACACTTTGTCACTATACCCTTTAAAAAATTATTTAAAATTTAAATATAATTATATAAATAATATATTTCTCTATTTTCTGCAACAATAAAGTAATTTATACAAATATCTTTTTGAAAATAAAAAATAATATATTTGGCTTTTTGTTGATTTTGTCCAGCTCATCCAGAAGCTTGAATAAGACTAGCTATTTATAAAAATATTAGTTATTGTTCTTTAATAATTTTATACTTATTAAAATAATATATACTTACTTATACTCATTAGAAAATTATAGTGTATAACTAAATAGACATCAGGTATATCTATACTAGTATTCTGCACAAATTGGATCAGATGAATATTTTTAAAAATCTGAATTTGATCCAAAATTTCAAATCGAGTCCAAGTATAGATTCAGATTAGTATTTAAATATATGAATATACACAGATCCAAATCCTAATCAAATTTTTACATATAACAGATCAGATCTTTTCGGATCTTTATATGGATCTGAATTCGACAGACCAAATCCAAATTTTGATTTTTGGGATCCGATGAGTATGGATCCGGATCAGATCTGGATCTTGAATCAGGACTGCAGAACACTAAACTATATCTAAACCAAAAGATAATATTGCAACCATAAAATGTATTTGACTATTATTCTATTTTTTCATTATATTATTTTTCTCATTTTCTATTAATTTTCCATTATATAAATCTAATAATAAATTTTCTAATTTTGTATTTAATATATTAAAAACATCTAACTATCACTAACTTGTGCACAATAAATTATTGTACAACCAAGCACTTTCATATTTTTTATGAATTTTACTACTTTATTGCCCAATCTAAGTTAGTATCTTTTGACTTTGTACAGAAAAACATAACTTTTTGTGAAATAATCAGATCCTCTTATAGTTGCAAAGTGGGTTATATCAAAATTCAAATTAATTTGAAGTGCTTTTACATCAGTATAGGATTAAGTTGTAGCTAAAGCTATAATTCGAGCATTAGAAAAACATTGTTTTTGTATCTCTAATTTTTTCCAATTCTTTTTATATTTATTTTTTAAAATTTTAGTTATTTTTTATAAATTAATATTAAACTTATTTGTTTTTTATTTAAAATAATAAGAGTCAAAAATACAATGTACTTCATTAATTACAAACTATAGCTTTCTAATATTATACAGATAATTGTATAACTTTCAAAGTGATTTATTAAGCAATAGTTTTTCTGGAATAACATAAAGCAAGCAAGTAAATTCAAAAGCTATTTCATCAAAAAAGTTTTGATTCATATTCAATTGTTCCTTTTGATAATGTTAGCAAGCTACTATATGGAATTCCTAACTGAATGAAATAGTTCTAAAAATAAAGTTTATTAGATATATACTTATTTTAACTTTTCAAAATTTTATATAAAACAATTTTTATACAACATTTGGTTTTAAATTAAAGATTTTAAAGGAGAAATAACAATTGTAAGGCTATCAAAAAGAATTGCAGAAGCTGTATAACAAAAGATTTTCTACCTTTAGTTTTTATAACAACAAGTGTATCTTTTCTTTCTTCTATATAACTTTTTATAACCTCTAATTGTCCAGATCTTAAATTAGCATATTTAAATATTTTTTCTGCAATAAATTCAATATATTGTATTAAACTCATAGGTTGGCAGATATTATCTTTCATTATTTCTGAACTTAAAATTTTGCTTTTCCAACCAAATACTTGATATATATAACACAAGATATATAAACCTTTTGCATATTTTTTTTTTTTAACCTTTTAGCTCTATAGCTGTTGGGGCACATATGGCGCTTATTTATTAAGGTCCTTATTATTTTTGTACATTAAGATCATACAATTTTCAAATTACATTTCTATATTGTTACATATTTTGTGACTAGTTATACTACCTAATTCTGTACTCAATTACCCAGATATCACTCATTTTGGTTACCCAATCCGCCGGCGGTGTCTTCAGATTTCCAACTTCTTCTGGAACCTCGGGACGTCCGTACTGACCAGGGCGTGGGGAAGATAAGATCATCTTAGTACTTCCTTCCTTTAGCCTTCCAAAGTTTCAGCTTCCAACTTCAACCAAGACCTCTAGTCATTCGTACCAACCGGAGCAGGGGGATAGGTCCTCAGTACCTTCTTCCTTCGGCCTTCCAAAGTTTTTGTTCTCCTCCCGTTTCGGATTAGGACTGAGCCTATTCTGAGTTCATCTGAGATCTTTTTTCTTATCAGGTTTCAGATTAGTGCAACTTGCCACTTATTTTATCATGTTACTATTCAACCGGAATCCCACCGGAAGTATATATTTATCCTTATTCAACCAGAATTCCACTGGTAGTATCCAATATTTTTGAAATTTGGCAGCACAAACACACCGATGTGGTTAAATTAACCAACCGCGGTCCTAGCATCCTAGTTCAGCCCTTCCTCTTGTGATCGCATATAGTTTTCCATGTCCGCTAATGGGGATTGAACCGGCGACCTTACGTTTGGCGACCTGGGAGCATAACCACTTACGCTATCAGCCCACAGGTCCTTTTGCATATTTTAAAAAAAGTATAACAACTAATACATCTTATAGTTATATTAAAGTCTATAATTAATGAAGCAAAAGATAGATAAAACTCATTAGCAACAACTAATACATCTTATAGTTATATTAAAGTCTATAATTAATGAAGCAAAAGATGGATAAAACTCATCAGCATGAAGCAGATTTTTGTACTTCATCTTTATAGTAAACTAATTTCTATATTATTCAATAATAATAAAAGTGTAAATAAATAGTTGACCTTTTTTAAAATTATTATTTTATAAAGAGAATAATTACCTTATCAATTTTAAATCTACCCAATTCTTTACATTCATTAGCAAAATTATTAGCCTGTATTTGGTTACATTGCTGTATTTTATTTACATTCTATCTTTGTTTTTCAGAATGCTCTTTTTTTATTGTGCTGATAATGTGCAAATCTTTATTTTCAAAAGGTTTTCTACTATAGATTTTCCAAAGTTCAGAAAGCAGATAAGTATATTCTTCATTGTAATACAATATAGCCATTGTATGATATACAGAATATGATTGCCAGTAATTAATTTTTTGTCTAAATTAAGCTTGTTGGTGAAACTGATCTTTGATAGTACACTAATAGTCAATTGATGGTGCACTAGTAAAGCTAGTGAAACTAATACACTAATAGTTAAGAAAAGCTAATTTTCAATAGTGCACCGATAATGTTTTGCTAGTGTACCAGTTTTTTGATGAAACTAATTAGTTTCACCAACAAGCTTAGTCTAAATATACTAGCTTCACATGATTAAATGCTTTATTTTAGAATATTCAATTTAATATACCAATTTCTTGTCCACAAGGTAAACAAAAAATCTCTTCAAAAAATTTTCGAAATTCATTAATTTGATTATTGAACAAATAACAAAGAGTAGGTTTTTGCAAAATAATTTCTGAATCATCTTTTGTCTAGCAAATATTTGATCAACAAAATAAATGATTATTTTGTAAATAACAAATCAGACCTTTTACTTGCATATTTTGTATTTTTTCTTCAGATATTATATAAAAATCTTGGGCTACTTTTTGTAAAGCTACTAAATAAATACATTTACAAAACCAACACATTATATAGTTTTCAAAAGCATGAAAACAGATATATTTTTTATCTGAAAAAAGAAAAAAAGTATTAAAAATATATAAATTAATAAATTTATAATTTTTATAATAAAATTTTGAACCTTGGGTCCAATAGCATAGTAGTTATGCACCAAGGTCTCAAATCGCAAGGTTGCCAGTTCAAATCCAAGTGGCGGCGCAGCAATTTGTAAAGAAAGCCAGCTGGGCTAGGCTAAATTAGGGAACTGAAATACCACAGAATACAGAGACCCAGAATGTTAATCAACAGATTTAATTCCTAGAATGGGCAGTGATCTGCAATCAAGACTATGGCAACAAGGACTATGTTAGAACCTCAATTTGGAATAATCAAAGTCACAAAATGTAATATGAGACCTAAGTCTGATATTATGTGATACTATATAAACTCGTGGCGCAAGCATTCCAAAAATTGACTGCAAAGTTTTCTGGCTACTACAGTGGTGGGTGTGACAGGTTGCTTCTGGGCGGTGTAAAAAGCAAGCTGGAGAAAGTCAGGTTATAATAGGTGGAAATAAATGATAACTACGGTCATCATAAACTTACCAAGAAAGTAATACCGGCAAGACTGTCAAAGAAAAAAATAAATAAAATAAAATAAAATTTTTTACACTTACTATATAAAGAATTTCTAATATTTTTTATTAAATGTTTTAAATTAGTATAAACATTGGATACAATAGGTATGCTTGCAAGAGTTTTATTTGAGTTCAAATCACTATCAATATATATTTCTAAATATAAACTAGCTTCTTCTAATAATGGACTAACTTGATTAAATACTTCAATCAAAATAGCATGTTCTATTTGCTTTGATAATTTATTGAAATTGCTTTAATAAATTGTTTTAATAAGTTTTAATTTATTATCTTTCATGAATTTGGTTTTTCAACTATATGAAATGCAACAATCGGTTTGTGAAAATATAATTTTAATTAGTTATAAATCAAATTAATACCGTATATGTTCAAAAATAAGCTACTACCTAAAATAAGCTACCCCTCTGATTTTTTTTAAAAATTTTAAAAAATTTGTTAGCAGTTGCTATATATAAAAGCCTAAATTTTACTAAGTAAACTTCAAAAAGTCGATTAAGTAAACTTGTTTAGAGCATCAAAATATATTTACAATAAAAATTTGGTATTATTTAAACAATATTTTATTAGTATGTTTTTCAATTTTTTTAAAAAACTCAATATTTTGAAAATAAGCTACTTTACGATTTTCATGTAATTTTTTGGCCAAAAAAGGTAGCTTAATTTCAGATACATACGGTAATTAAAAGTAATTTATCATACCTGGTGTTACTTTTTAATATATTAGCTCACTACTAGCTTGGTTTGTATTATATACATAAGATCATGAGCAATCAAATTCAAGAGCCAAAGTTTTTCTCTCTTGTGATAATGTATAATTAATATATTTTTTTAAAGCTTTTTCTGTACTAGAAGTTGCACAAGCTCTAAGAGAAGTAAAATATATCTTTTGATAATGATGATATATTTTATTACTTATTTGATTAGTAATTTATATTATAGCTATGCACTTTGTTCTATATTATAGAATATATTTTCTGCTAGCTCAGAAGTAGCTACAGCTTTTACAAAATGAATCTTTTTTGTTTTATTTACATGTTCAAAAATAGTATTACATTTTTTATACTTTACTATACATTTAATTCGAAATCCAATTGCTATTATATTTAAAGTTTTATCTATAAAACTTCTGTTATTGCAACTATAACAAGTTGCATTAGCACGAAAGAAAAATATTGTTCAGTAGAAATTAGCATTGTAGAACCAAGTTTATTAGATTTTATTATATTTTTAATATTTATTTTCAATAAATCTTCTTTATTAATTTTATTTTTATCTAATTCATCTTCTAACTATTCTATTTTTTTTTTTTTGAGCTGGAGTTATTTTTTAATTAAGGGTATATGTTTTTGCTTTTTTTACTATAATCTAATATTAAAGCTTGAATACTTTTTGGTAGTAAATTTTGACTTCTTTTCCTAATATTATATTATATTTTACTAGAACTTTTGATGTTTTATATATAGCTTCATTAAAATCATTACTTATTTGATTAGGGTACTGACATTTATCCATTTACTATAGGGGCTTACCCCTCACCCCCAGGTAAGATCTATAAATAAAATTTTGGCCAATCAAATTTAACTAAGGTAAGATTTTTCTTGACCCCCTTACCCCCTAAAATATTACCTAATAAATGTCAGCGCCCTTAGCTTTTTTTTCAAATTATATAGCATATAATAACTTTTCTGATTTTGTTGTATTTATGATTCTTTGTTGATGATTAAAAATATTAGAATAATTTTTGAAATAGTTGCTCATAATAAAGCTACATTACCAGCTTCTATAAATTCAGGTTAATAAGATAAAAATCGACAATTCTCATATGGGCCGATTTGAGTTTCATAAGTAGTGCTTATTTTTTTTAAAACTTTAAAGTTAAATAACTTTTGATCTACTGGTCCATTTAAATAATTTCACTACCAAAATGTTCGTCTCTTTGAGACAATTCCAACAAGCCCAAAATCATTAAAATCCAATCACAGGAACACAAGAAAATGCGCTATTATTTGATAGCACATTTTCTCATGTTCCTGTAATTGGATTTTAATGATTTGGACTTGTTGGAATCGTCTCAAAGAGATGAACATTTTAGTAATGAAATTATTTAAGATGGACCAGTAGATCAAAAGTTAATTAGCTTTAAAGTTTTAAAAAAATGAGCACTACTTATAAATTACTCAAATCAGCCCATATATTTGGATCATATTTTGGTCTTGCACTTTCAAAAAGACAATAATCAAACTTAATATCAGATAGTTTTTGTAAATCATCATTATTATAAGCACTACACAGAAATTTAAGATAAGAATCTTTAGATATAATACCAAATTTCCAAAATTTTTTTCTATATAAAAAAAAAACAGTATATTTAGGCAATAAAGAAATTTATCATTTTTTCTACCTTTTGTTAAATAATAATAACTAGCAGTCATTAGGGGCTTTCTTTAAATGGAATTGCTTTAAGGGTAAAGGGTACATACCGGTAGTTCAATTTTATATAGTTTTATATAGTAATTTGAAAATTTTATATAAAACTGCATCAGCAAATTTATAATAGCGTAATCTTACGTAAGATCTTACGAACCGTAATATAAGCAAAATATTACGTAATATATTTCGAAATATTTCGAAATATCAAATTT
>QKWP01001043.1:5531-60790 GCA_003550325.1 Gigaspora rosea
GGCACAATGTTAGAATCAATTAGTAAAATTTGGAGAATTATAATATTTTATATAATTTTATTAATAAAAATACTAAAAAATTCTATGATTCTCCAAATTTTACTAATTGATTCTAACTTTATGCTCTAAGAAAATTTGTTCAGCACTCAAAAATATATATATTATTTTGATTTATAAAAATAGATGTGATAATTTAGTTTTTAGCAAATTGCTAAAAATTAATGTAATAATTAAATTTTCAGCAAATTTACTTGATTTTAGGAATAGCAAAAACCTCCAAATTTATGCAGATCATTTATGATCTATATTAGAGATGTCTGAGGTCCTATTTTGGCCAATTTTGATACAATTTGCTAAAAATAACAAAACTATATTTATTTAAATAACTTTGATCCAGTAATTAGAATTGAATAAGCTTTTTTTTTGTTAGATGTACCTTATTGAAAGCTTCATTTTAAAAAAAAAGTTTATTTAAATTGGACTATTGAATGCTAAGATAATTGCAAAAAACTGTTTTTTGCTTTCTAAATTTACTAAAATGTGCAAAGTATGATCCCTGTATTAGATGTCCAGGATCTTTCTGTATCACTCTATTTTTTTCTCATTTTTAATACAAATGCATTCGCTAGTTCAAATGTTAATAAGATATTTAAATTAAATTAAAAAAGACCTATTTGGGTTTATTAAAGCAAATTAAAATTTTTTATAAGGAAAAACAAATAAAATTTATATATTTATACTTCTTATAATTTTATATATTCAAAAAAAGTATTAAAAAATTTTAGGTTTTAAATAAAATAAATCAAAAACAATTTCAGATCAAATTTTAATTTTGGGCTCTAAAACCTAAAATAATTTTGGTTTCATATATAGGTAAAACTCAGACAAGTGCTTTATGTTTTTTTAAATTGCTTAGTAAGAGGGCTTCCAGAAATCAGCTGATTTTTTTTTACTATGAGCCCACCTCACCCCTAACCCACCCACCCCCACCTGATACCCCAATTAGCCAATTAGATTTTATGATTATTAAAAGTTAAATATAATATTTAATAGTAAATAACTTTTGATCTACTAGGCCAATTTCGATGATTTAACTGCCAAAATGATCCTCTCAATAAGAGGATTCTAGCAGTCCAAAATCACTAAAATCTAATTACTGGATCCTAAAATCAGAATAGATTTGTCTTACTATAGAAGTTTTATAATTTATTAAAAAATTATAAACCATTTATAGAAATACAAATTTATTCTGATCTCTGGATTCTGTGATTGAATTTATATGATTTTGGACTTACTAGAATCCTCTCTAGTGATGCTACCGAAATTAATTTTTTAAAAAAGACCTATTTCGTCTTCATTAGAAAAAATTAAAATTTTTTATAAAGAAGAGCAAATAAAATTTCTAGATATGTTCCTTATAATTTCGTCTATTCAAAAAAAGTATCAAATAATTTCATCTTTTAAGTAAAATAGGTCAAAAACAATTTCGTCTTCAAATTTTAATTTTGGGTTTTAGAACCCGAAATGCTTTCTCCTCATATATAATCCTCTTATTGAACTGATTATTTTGGTAGTTAAATTATCGAAATTGGGCCAGTATAGTGCTTATATTCATAAATCCTTACATATATTCAAATATTCATAATTAATTTATTAATATATTCGAATATATTTTCGAATATTCATAATATTTATGAATATTCATAATTATTATGAATATTCATAAATATTATGAATATTCATAAATATTTTGAACATTCATAAATATTATAAATATTCATAAATATTGAATATTCATAAATATTTTGAATATTCATAAATATTGAGTATTCATATTTATGAATATATGAATATTATGAATATTCATATTCATAAATATATGAATATTATGAATATTCATGAATATTATGAATATTCACAAATATTATGAATATTCATGAATATTATGAATATTTATAAATATTATGAATGAATATTCATAAATATTATGAATATTATGAATATTCGTCCATCCTATTTTAGAATAGCCAATTACAGTACATATACTGGTTACACAATATATACTTATGTTACACAAAGGCCCAGTGCATTGGTTTTGCAAAAATAATTTTTGGTTATACACCACTAATGTTGTGTAACATTATACAAATCTTATTTTGGTAATTGTTTTACATATACAGTACATGTATTATTGCTTTGGACATGAATATTTATATTTATAAATATTCATAATACAGTATTTATAAATATTCATAATGTGATATTTATGAATATATAAATATTATGAATATTCATATTTATGAATATTCATAAATATTATGAATATTCATAAATATTATGAATATTCATAAATATTTTGAATATTCATAAATATTATGAATATTCATAAATATTATGAATATTCATAAATATTATGAATATTCATAAATATTATGAATATTCATAAATATTATGAATATTCATAAATATTATGAATATTCATAAATATTATGAATATTCATAAATATTATGAATATTCATAAATATTATGAATATTCATAAATATTATGAATATTCATAAATATTATGAATATTCATAAATATTATGAATATTCATAAATATTATGAATATTCATAAATATTATGAATATTCATAAATATTATGAATATTCATAAATATTATGAATATTCATAAATATTATGAATATTCATAAATATTATGAATATTCATAAATATTATGAATATTCATAAATATTATGAATATTCATAAATATTATGAATATTCATAAATATTATGAATATTCATAAATATTATGAATATTCATAAATATTATGAATATTCATAAATATTATGAATATTCATAAATATTATGAATATTCATAAATATTATGAATATTCATAAATATTATGAATATTCATAAATATTATGAATATTCATAAATATTATGAATATTCATAAATATTATGAATATTCATAAATATTATGAATATTCATAAATATTATGAATATTCATAAATATTATGAATATTCATAAATATTATGAATATTCATAAATATTATGAATATTCATAAATATTATGAATATTCATAAATATTATGAATATTCATAAATATTATGAATATTCATAAATATTATGAATATTCATAAATATTATGAATATTCATAAATATTATGAATATTCATAAATATTATGAATATTCATAAATATTATGAATATTCATAAATATTATGAATATTCATAAATATTATGAATATTCATAAATATTATGAATATTCATAAATATTATGAATATTCATAAATATTATGAATATTCATAAATATTATGAATATTCATAAATATTATGAATATTCATAAATATTATGAATATTCATAAATATTATGAATATTCATAAATATTATGAATATTCATAAATATTATGAATATTCATAAATATTATGAATATTCATAAATATTATGAATATTCATAAATATTATGAATATTCATAAATATTATGAATATTCATAAATATTATGAATATTCATAAATATTATGAATATTCATAAATATTATGAATATTCATAAATATTATGAATATTCATAAATATTATGAATATTCATAAATATTATGAATATTCATAAATATTATGAATATTCATAAATATTATGAATATTCATAAATATTATGAATATTCATAAATATTATGAATATTCATAAATATTATGAATATTCATAAATATTATGAATATTCATAAATATTATGAATATTCATAAATATTATGAATATTCATAAATATTTTGAATATTCATAAATATTTGAATATATATAAATATTTTGAATATTCATAAATATTGAATATTCATATTCATGAATATATGGAATATATTGAATATTATGAATATTATGAATATTCGTCCATCCTATTTTAGAATAGCTAATTACAGTACATATACTGGTTACACAATATATACTTATATGACTCAAAGGCCCAGTGCATTGTTTTTGCAAAAATAATTTTCAGTTAAATACTACTAATGTTGTATAACATTACACAAATCTTATTTTGGTAATTGGTTTACATATACAGTACATATATTATTGCTTTGAAAATGAATATTTAATATTTATGAATATTCATAATACATATAAATAGATTTATAAATATTCATAAATATTTATGAATATTCATAAATATTATGAATATTCATAAATATTTATGAATATTCATAAATATTATGAATATTCATAAATATTATGAATATTCCTAAATATTATGAAGATTTTTACTAATAATACACGGAGTGTATGGTACACGGGTATTAATTTTATTAATTCCATGATTTGCAAATTTGTGTAACATGCCAATCAAACCAATTTCTACGACGAAAAAATTAAGACCTTTCTTATGTTTAGGGTAAGGGTGAATTTGGGATTGGGGTGAGGTATAGTTTATACCAAAATTTCGCAAGGAATTTTTTTTGTTAGAAGATAAAAAGAGATTTCATAATCGAAATTTTGGGATATTGGCTGGTTTTATTTACCACCGTGTTCAAACACCCCGTGTACAAATAGTAATTGTCTATTATGAATATTCATAAATATTATGAATATTTATGAATATTCGAATATCTATAATTTTATATTCGAATATTCATAAATCTTTATATATTCGAATATATTCATAAATATAGTATATTCGAATACAAGCACTAGGCCAGTAGATCAAAAGTTTTAACAATTAAAAATTAATTTTCAGTTGTTAATAAGTTTTGATCAACTGGGCCAATATCAATAATTCAACTGCAGGATTCTAGCAAGCCCAAAATTATTAAAATCTAATTACTGGATTCTAAGATTAGAATAGATTTGTATTACAATAGAAGTTTTATAATTTATTAAAGAATTATAAACCATTTATAGTAATACAAATTTATTCTGATCTCTGGATCCTGTGATTAGATTTTTATGATTTTAGGCTTGCTAGAATCCTCTCATTGAGCTGATTATTTTTGGTAGTTGAATCATTGAAATTGGCCCAGAAGATCAAAAGTTATTAACAATTGAAAATTAATTTTTAATTGTTAATAACTTTTGATCTACTATGCCAATTTCGACGATTTAACTACCAAAAATGATCAGCTCAATAAGAGGATTCTAACAAGCCCAAAATCATAAAAATCCAATCACAGGATCCAGAGATCAGAATAAATTTGTATTACTATAAATAGTTTATAATGTTTTAATAAATTATAAAACTTTTATAGTAACATATATCTATTCTGATCTTAGAATCTACTATAGTAATTAGATTTTAATGATTTTGGCTTGCTAGAATCCTTTTGTTGCATATGCTCTGATTTTTGGAATTTATAAAAAAAGTTTATTTTTTAAAACTTTAAAGCTATATAATTTTTGATTTTCTAGTCCATTTTAAATATTTTGCTACCAAAATGTTTATCTCTTTGAGATGATTCCAACAAGCCCAAAATCATAAAAATCCAATCACAGGGTCATGAGTAAATGTGCTATCAAATAGGTGACGCACCTGAAATTTGTTTGATCTATGTCAAACCAATTTCAGGTGCATCACCTATCTGATAGCACATTTTCTTATGACCCTGTAATTGGATTTTTATGATTTTTAGCTTATTGGAATCATCTTAAAGAGACGAACAGTTTGATAGTAAAATCATTTAAAATGGACCAGTAGATCAAAAATTATATAGCTTTAAAGTTTAAAAAATAAGCTTTTTTTATAAATTCCAAAAATCAGAGCATATGGAGAGGATCATTTTGGTAGTTAGATCATTAAATTCGATCCAGTAAATTAAAAGTTATTAATTATTAAATATTGTTAATAAATCTATAATTTTGGTCAAAAATAATTTTGTAACTTTGGCCAGAATTATAAAATTTTGGCTGGAATTATACCTGATACTTCAGCTGACCCACCCACCCCCTGAAATCAGCTAATTTCTGGAAGCCCCTAACTATTTATTACCTGATTTAATTTCAGAACTATTGTATAATTTAAGAATTTGATCTAATACTGGACTATTCAGATTGATTCTCAAATTTGTTTAATTTTAAGATATACTTATTTGAAGTTTTTAAAATTTTTATAATGATAATACAAAAAAAATAGTATCATCTAATATAAATATTACAATCAATTATTGTATATATATATATAATATTATTTGATAAAACAAAATCAAAAAAAAATGGGTTGTTTCATTTTTGAATTTACATCAATTTTGAATTGACAAATGCTACTTCGATCATGAAATAATTCAGATCAATTTGTAATACAAACTATAAGGCTATAGCAAGTAATAAACTACTAAAAATAATTTACTTATTAATAATTATATTGATATTTGTATTAATCTTTTTTTATTGATATTTATAAAGATAATTCTTTATTATAACATACTTCATATTTTTTTATTTATTATATTTGAATTGATCTTTATTATCTTGTTCTTTAACACTTTATTAATTACAAGAATATTGTTTTGTGACTTGTGAAATTAATTATAATGAATATTAGTATAACTCAAAATTCAAGCTAATACCTTTAAGGTTCTTGGTATTAATTTCATATATCTAAACAAAATGTATATAAATTTGATACTATCTATATCAGAGTTATTTAATATTTCTAAATTAGACTTTCTTAATAAATACAAAATAGTATCCAAAAGTATAAATTCAAATTTTGTTTAAATAAAGTTTAATTCTAGCCAATTTATACAGTTTATTATTTGGTTTTTTTTTTTTAATATTAAGGGTATAGCTCCTGCCCAATCTTTATTAATACTTCAGTAAATTGACATATGGTGGTACCATGAATACGATACATATTATACACAAGTATTGGAACTAGGACTTCAGGCTATAAACCTTTTATCCCCGGCTAAAACCCACCAGAGCCTTCTGTATTCCCATTTATATAGTTGACCTGGATTTGTATGTCCCTTTTCAACCAATAATCAACATCCACATGTCCGCCACTTTACCCACATTTTCTAATTCATCACTTCCAATTTGGTGTGTGTTGCCAGGTAGGCGCTTTATGCTTCCAAGTTGGTGTACCCGAAATCTGGTTACCCAGAAAATCCCTTACTGGCGTACTTCTCGGGGTTCGTATCTCAAGCCATGCAGCTGCCTCTACCACATTGGGTAAGTATCTCAAGCCTGCATGCTGCCGCAGCCAACCGGTTTCCTGCGACTTGAGGACCCAGGATTTAACGTTCTGAATTTAGTTTATTATTTGTTTCTGGTTTAATGCAACTGCATTGCATAGTATTCTGCATGGTTTGGTTCAGTCTGAGTTTGTACAAAACCAGGCTCGAATCAAAAATTCAGTTCAATTTAGTACTCAAACCCAGAACCGTATCATCAAAACCTAAATCCAAACCGGAACCTGATTATTGCATATCAAAATTCTACAAAAATAATTTGCAAGTGATTTTATACACAAACAAGACAGTACACAAATGTCTGGTGTAGACAAAGCAGTTTATGACAGGAAAATTAAGAAGGCAAGAACTTCAGTTACTGAAGAAGAAGACCTGAACGCTATCTGGAGAACATGTTGTTCAAATAAAGAAAACGAGGAGTTATTCCAAACTGTAGTTAAAGACTCAAGTGATATAGTTAACACTCTGAGTAAAAGTGGTTTACAAGAGGATATGACACTAAACAAAGAGGAAAAGCTGAACAAGCAATGCTAGCAGAAGAGAAACCCAGTTTGTTTACTTGAACAAATAACACATCTCAAGTTCTGGCAAAACAAATAGTACACGTGTCTAATTCAGACAACAACAGTGAACACGTGGATGAACACATGAACAGCCAATCAAGAGAGACCAATAGCCAGGTAAAGCCTAGGCAATAGTCAAATCTGTTTTCTAAACTCGAGAAAGGCAAAGCAACCTTCTCAACCTATGCTCCAAGGAAGAGGCATACTAAAAATAAAAATGCATTAATCTTTGAAGTACACAGTTTAGAAAACATTTCCACTACAGATATTGTTGAAGCAATGATAACTAAAGTTGGTGAAGACCTTATTGCAGTAAAACCAATTTTTACCAAGAACAAAAGATTCCATCTGGAGGTTGTTTTTGCTAATGAGAACAAACAGCAATTTTATACTATGGAGGTAGTATGATTTTAAAGCAAACCCTCCAGGGATACATTCGAATAAACATTAGATGAAGCTTTTTATCAGTTCGACTTCGCAACATGCCTATGGGTAGAAAAGATTTGAAGCCTTTCAGGATATTGGCAATATTTCTTCTATTAAACCATTGGTTTATAAGGGCACTTCAGTGCTTACAGGTCAATGAGTAGTAATTTTTAAAACAACTAATGACTCAGATCTGGTATCACGAATCTCTAGATTTACACACATATGGGACCAGAAAGTTACAACTAACTGGAGAGAAGCCCCAAAATTGTAAGGAATACCAAGAGTATAAGGTGTCAGTTGAACTGAGAGAAATGCAAAAAGAACGTAAATTGCAAAGATCACAAGAATATAAGCAATTACAAGGCCAGAAACAGTCACTACTAGCATTAAGTATTGAAAACCCATACAATGAGGAATTTAAGAATGTTATGATTATTGACTTACCAATAGCAGATTTAGCTATACCCAGTATGAGGATCAAAACAGCTAGTGTAGCAAAAACCTTTGCTTTATCTAGTGAGGAAATTAAAGTAGAAATAAACCCCATATCTATCGAGGTTGACATCAACCAGAAAAGTGCAATAGAAGACCCTTTGGCATCCTTTTATACCAAAGACAGTAGTACAAAGGTGAAATCAATAATGCAGAAACAGACAGGTTTACATTAGTTACCTCCAAAAAGAAAGCAAAACACAATTCTAAGAAATCAGTTACAGCACTGTTACAGCTATAAACAGGGCTAGGTCTGGAGTTTCATTTGGATCTAAAGTCAACAGGATCTAAGGGAGCTTCGAAATTATGTAATTTTTGGGTGGGTGGATGGGGTCGCCAAAATATCAGGTTATAATTCTGATCAAAATTTTATAATTCTGATCAAAAGTATAAAATTATAAAATTATTGATAACTTTTGATCTACTGGGCCAATTTAGATGATTTAACTACCAAAATGCTCATCTCGATGAGACAATTCTAACAAGCCCAAAATCGTTAAAATCTAATCACAGAATCCCAAGATCGTTCAACTTTTGTGTAATTTTAATAGTGATTTTTTAAAATCACTAAGTAAATATCTTTAACATTGAATAACTTTTGATCCACTGGTCCGTTTTGGATGATTTAACTACCAAAATGTTCGTCTCAGTGAGATGATTCTAACAAGCCCAAAATTGCTAAATTTCAATCACAGGATCCCAAGATCGATAAAGATTTGTATTGTTATTAACAATACAAATCTTTATCGAACTTGTGATCCTGTAATTGGAATTTAGCGATTTTAGGCTTGTTAGAATCGTCTTACTGAGATGAACGTTTTGGTAGTTAAATCATCCAAAACGGACCAGTGGATCAAAAGTTATTCAATGTTAAAGAAATTTACTTAGTGATTCTAAAAAATCACTATTAAAATTACACAAAATTGAATGATCTTGGGATCCTGTGATTAGATTTTAACGTTTTTGGGCTTGTTAGAATCGTCTCGTTGAGATGAGCATTTTGGTAGTTAAATTATACAAAACGGACCAGTGGATCAAAAGTTATTATCAATTCAAAAAATCAGACATATAAATAATTTTTTAAAAAAATATAAAATTTGATTGGCTAATAGGGTATCAGGTGTGGGTGGGATAAAATTTTGAAATTTATTAGTAACAAAAAATTACGTAATTTTTGGAAGCTCCCTAACTTACCTAATGCTTTTAGCATTTACATACTACTTTTATTAAATGGTTAACAAACTTAAACTAGTCACTTTGAATATCAAAGGGCTGAACAATTTGGATAAGGCACATCAAACACTTACATTATTAAAACCATATTATTTAGACTTAATTATGCTTCAAGAAACTAACTTAGAGAATGTTAATACAAGAAACTTTTTGTAGCAGCAATAGGGAAACAGTTTGTACTAGTCTTCCAAAACTGCAATCTTAGTAGGGAACAGAAATATTATTTTAACCAACCCAAAGGAAAATGCACAGTGGTCGAGTAACAGAATCAAATATTATCTACAAGCACCTTAAGTTCCAATTAATCAATGTATATGCACCTTCAAATATAGAAGAGAGAACAAAATTCTTTAATAATTGGTCTCCGAGAATAGACGAGGGAGGTATTACTATCCTTGCTGGGGATTTTAATACAAATCTTGATCCTCATGGGAATAGAATAAGTCGATCACCTTCATCCAATGATCCTATAAGGAAGCTGTTTTCAAATTTAGCATTAGCTATAGTTTTATCAAAATACAAGAGGTAGCCACATGATGGCTACAAGGTTGGATTAGTACCCCTGAATAGATTATAAAAAACGTTTGTCATGATAATTGACGTGATATTTACCATGTTTACTAGTATTAAAATAGCAAAATTGTATGGTTATACTTATGTTTTTTAGGAAATTGTATTATTAGATGTACAAACAAAGTTGATATAAAAAAAATAATATGATATAAATGTATTCAGGGGTCCTGTTGGATTACATCTTTATTGATGTGAACCATGGGCATTACATTAAGAGAATTGCTACCCAGTTTGGCAATCCGAACTATCTGCTAGTAGAATGTGAATTGAACTTAGCTTCAGAAACTCCAAAGACCAAACAATGGAGATTCAATAAAAAAAGCTGGCAAAACCAACTTTTTAGAGCAGAGGTAATCGAGAAAGTCCAGAGCATCACAAACTTTTCAAGATGGGACCTTTACAAGTGTAGGATCCAATTCATAATTAGAGCTTTTAGACCACAACCCTTACCAGAAAAAATAATTCAAAAGTTACAAAAGAAGCTAACCAAAATAAATAATGAAGCTTCTGAAAGAAAATGATCTGATCATTTATTGGAAATGAGTGAGTATGTTAATGCTCAGCTACAAAAAGAGCTTCAAGCTCTTTCGAATAAATAGCAAACAAGATCTAATGCAAAATGGGTTGAAGAGAGAGAAAAATCTACCAAATTTTTTTTCTCACTATACAAAACCAGAAATAGTACCTCTGCAAATGACAAAATTCAGATACCAGGACATAATCAGGCAAATAGCCCTGCTGATAAACTGCAATACATAAAAAATATCTATTAAGACATATATAGAGCAGAAAATAATGATTTAACAATAGCAGAATTCTTTGTTCAAGGTTTGCCGCAGCTTTTACCGCTCCAGAACCAAAGGCTAGTAGGTCCTATCTCTAAAGAGAAAGTTGGTAATATCATAAACCAACTCCCAAATAATAAATCTTCTGGATCAGATGGTCTCACATATGAAATTTATAAAGAAATTAAAGAGGAAATAGTCTCTATACTTACAGATCTCTTTAATTATCAGTTGGGAAATGGCTTAGTATCTAGGTCGTGGACCAAGAGCATCATTATCTTGATTCCAAAAAAGTCAGACAATCTTGAAAATATATACAACTGGTGACCAATATCTCTTATGAATTGCGATGTTAAGATTTTTATGAAGATTCTGGCCAATAGGGTTAATACAATTTGTGAATCGATTATTGGACCATCACAATAGGCATTTATAAAAGGAAGATCAATCACGGATTCTGCATTAGACATTATTACTATAATGAGCAAAGTTGTCATTGGACAATGTCCAAATAAAATTTAATTGAACAATTGGACATTTGGACTTTGGACATAGTCCAAATGTCCAAATAATTTTTTGGACCTTTAGGCATTGGACAATGTCCAAATAAATTGTAAGGTTATTGGACATATGGGATGTTCCAAGTTAAAAGGTCACATTTTTACATATAGTTTATTTTGAGATAATTGAGTTTAATTATTTGTTTTGATTTTCGGACTGATCCGGGATTAATCAAATGACACGATTTTGATTGGTTAAAGGTAACAAGTAACTATCGGGTAATCTCGTGATGTGTTTGCCCTACGCAACCTTGTGTAATTTTTCTTTTACATTATCTTAATTTTTTATTATACAAATCGACTTTCCTTTATAATTGAAAAATGTCAATCATGTTAAAATTTATATGAATCTAATAAAAACTCATTTTCAAAAAATTGTAAAAATGGGCCCTTTTAACTTGGAACACCCATATGTCCAAATTGTTAATTGAACATATGTCCAATTGTCCAATAATTTTATTGGGCAATTTTAATAATATAACAGCAAAAGCTAAAAATAAGTTATTCTCTCTCTTTTGATCAAAAAACTCAAAAACACTTTGATCTAAAAATAAGCTACCTCATGATTAACAATAGTTACTATATAGTAAAGTTCAAAGTTTACTATACAAATTGATTATAGTTGCTTAAGTAAACTTATTCGGAAGATTAAATACATATTCTTTAAACTTTTTATCAAAATTGGAGAATTTTTTATTAATTGGTTTTAATTTTACATTCAACAAAAAATTAAAATTTTATATTCATAGAATTTAAAAATAAAAGTCAAATAATAAAATTGCTTCAATTTGATAAACTTTTAGTACAGTATATATGTATTTTAGTCTTCAAACAAGTTTACTTAAGCATCAATTATCGATTATCATAGCAGAATTTAGACATTACTATATAATAACTATTTGCAATTGAAAAATTATTTATATCCAAAATAAGCTATAATTTTTTGTGTTGGTGTGTTTTCTTTTATAATATGTCTTTATTTTAAAATTAAAAATAAAAACAACTATTCGTCATTATTCTTTTTGAAATACAATAAATTTTACAGTTTCTAAAATTCTGTTTGATTAATTATATTTCATTAGCCAATATCTGATGTAAATATTGTAAACAAAATGGAATTTAAATTGATTTAGTAGTATGAATATATGAATATATGTGTATATATGTGCATATTTTTATAATAATAATAATTATTATTATTATCAGTATACTTTTAAAATATACTGCAAATTAAAAAATATCATATATTAGTAAATATTGGCCTGGCCTGAATTAAGTTTAATTTAGATCAAGATTAAATTAGTTTTTTTTAATGTTCAATAAAAAAAAGCTACTATGTCCAATCAAAATTATTTGGACAATTGGACATTGTCCAAATGTCCAAATGTCCAATATTATAACATGACATTTCTGATAATGAGGAATCAAGCAGATCAATCAGCTAGCCACTAGTTGTTGCTACTTAATCAGCAAAAAGCCTTTGACTGAATAAGTCATGACTTTATCCTGCTGGTACTTGAGAGAAAGAGATTTGATACCATGTTTATTAATATTATTAAAAATCTTTTTTTTTTTTAATATTAAGGTGACCACTTAGGTACCCTAGCACTTTATTGATCCAAACGGGTTGGCCCGGTCAATATGACTGTGCCACATATTATATTTGTATAACGAGAGTACAACTAGCCACACGTACAACTTTTGGTTGTCTAATTTAAGTAGTCCGCCTGAAGGTTCTACACTAGATGCCATACCTGCAACCCAGCTAGGGGATTGCCTATTTAAACTCTCTGGCTTCTACCCATGTTCAATGTTCCTCTCAATATACCCTTTTACGAGTAATTCGCTGTGAAAGTACCCTGAGGCTTTAGCCAAACACCTATTGGAGGGCATTTGCCCCTGTGGTAAACCTGGTAGAGTGATACCTGTCCCCCACAGGTATTCACCTACACTTTCGGTAACTTATGCATTCACCGAGGCAAACAACTTGCAGTCAGGGGGTTACCCTGCAACCGCTACCATTACCTACTACTGCCCTTGCGAAGTTCACTAGACCCCAGTACCCGGTCAGTCACTCTTTGGATCCTTTTCCCCAGTTATCCCAGACTACCAATCTAGTTGGCCCGGAAGGATTGGTCTGCCAGGCTTTAGGTGCCTAAGGTCTCCCTTTCCTTGGTTCATGCTTCTATAACACATGACCTTTTTCTCCGGTTTTTCTGGCGGCCAGATTGGTGGGCCCCCTTTGCTATAGGTCTCTTGCCCGTCCAGTTTTCCGGTCAGTCACTGCTAAGATCCTTTTCCCCGGTACCGTCAAATATTATTAAAAATCTTTTTAAGCTTTAAATAGCATATATTGCAGATTTCAACCTCATTTCAGAGCCAATAAGAGTAGAAAGAGGGGTTCGACAAGGGGACCCACTTTCATCTTTTCTGTATATTTTAGCATTGAACCTACTCATCTTTAAAATTCAAGAAGAACTAAATGGAATAAAGGCAGCAGAACAATTCTTTAAAGTTATAGCATACGCTGATGATTTGATAGTGGGAATTGGATCCCTATTGGACTAGGAAAAGCTTGTATTACTTCTTCAAAAATATGAACTAGCTTCTAACATAAAGATTAATAAAAAAAATTAATTTTAGTACCACTTACCAATATGGCCAAAGCAACAAATTTACTAGACCAAAATCTTTTTAAAGTAGCTAAGGACGTCACCTCACTCAGGATTTTGGGCTATGAGATTGACTCTAGAGGCACTCCTAAAAAACAATTGTAGGAAAACTTAACCCAAAGCATCAAACAAAAAATTGAGAAAATTTCTGGTAGAAATTTGTCATTTAAAGGGAAAATTCTACTTACAAAGGCCCTTTTTATTTCTAAAATCTGGTATCTAGCATACTTGCTCCCATCTAAAAGAAAACAACTCGACAAAATTAATGATCTGATCTCCAATTGAATTAAGAACGAATCCAAACTACTTTCACGATACTCAGCTTTTTAGCTGGATTACAATAAAGAGGGTTAAATGCCCCTGTTCTTAAGGATACACTTGACGCTAGGCTTTGTTCAATTTGGATAAAGCTTTTGATAGCTAATAGCTTTTGGGCCAAAGTCGAACGAACACTAATTTCACAAAAAATACAAGATAAAAGAAAAATCTTGGTAGTAATAGCTTTAAGAACACTACCAATTAGGCTTAAAGGGTGGCTGGATGCTTGGCAACATTACCTAACAGCCTGAAAATGATTTAAGGGACACAATAGAATCTTCTAATAACTAGCTATGAGAAATTATACAAATAAAGCTATGTGATCAACTAGGGGATCAGTTCACGGTCAGAAAAGCAACTGAATTTCTAAGACAGTACTCGATAAAGCCTACAGTAGCACAAACCCCAATAGTCTCACAAGACAATTCCTTAAACTACTATTGTTGGATGGAAAGTAAGGAAATATTGAATAAAAAGAAAGATATTTTTTGGCGGTTGCAAAATAAAGCACTTCCACTAGGCTACCAACTTATGCACATAGATAAAGATATAAATGGAAGCTGCCCAAGCCAGTGTTGTTACTAGCCTTAAGTCCAATAAAAAATTATTAGCTCTAGCCCTTATGTCCAATTGGACATATGGCTAATTAACAAGTGGCTAATTAACCTTAGTTGTTGTCCACATGTCCAATTGACCAATTAGCCATATGTCCAATTGGACATAAAGGCTAGGGCTAATTGGATATATATATAAATATCTTTATAATTAATAATACTGTATATATATATATTTGCAATAAAAATAATTTGCACTGACTATTTAAAATATATAATTTTTATATAAACTTGTGAAAATAAGCTTTAAAAAAAAAAAAACTATTTTTAAGATTATATAATCAACTATTAGAACTGCTAAAAATCTTAAATCAAAAACATTTGGCTTCTAAAAAAGAAATATTAATATCAAATTGTTATTATATATAGTCAACTCTTTCTAATCCAAACACCATTAAATTCTTTCTAAACCAAACAAAATCTTCTAAAACATTTGTAAATTTATTATAGAGTTCAGATTAGCTAATAATAACTCTTTGAGAACCAAATCTAAAAAATTTTTTACATATAAAAATCTTTAAAGAACATTTTTGATAGAATAGAGAAAGTTGACTGTATACTGTATATATCCTATTAACAAAATATATAAATAATAATATAGTAAAATTGTTTAATGTTATTTATAGAGCAATCTTTGTTTTTTGTAGTTATATAGTTTAGTTGTATACCTCTGTAGAATTAATTAGATAGAACATAGAAATAGAATAGAAAATAATTAATTTAATTAATAATATGTATATAATATTAGTTATTGTACATAAAAAATAAATAATTTTGATAAGTTAAAAGAAGTTTATATTATATAACTTGATAATTATAAAATAATTAATTTGTAGTCAATTTTGTATATATAAAAATAGAAAATAAAAGTTAATTATTCTTTTTTTACTCAAAATATACATATTAGTAGAAGTTGAAAGTAATATTTTTATGTATAAGTATTTGTTTTTGGCTTATAGCACATATACCAGAAACAAAGTAATATGTAATATTATAAAGTATATACTAGAAACAAAATAATATATAATGTGGCAGATTAAAATTAAAAAGAAATTATAATATAAAATCTCAAAAATTAAACTTTTTTGAGGTGCATTTTTTAGGGTTAGGGTTTATTTAAAGTAAAGTTATATTAAACAAGTATTTGTGAGTTTTAGAAGATCAGCAATTTAAGTAGAAAATATAGATTTTATTTTAAATTATGATCTGTAACATATAATATTTCAAGGTATACAATGCATTAAATATAATGAAACTTGAAATTCTGCATTTAAACTTTATATTATATAGCTACAATAATAATAAAATTTTAAAGCAATGTTGTATTTAAATAAGCTATATCTAATATATATTAATAGTTTTAAAAACTCTTCAATTAAGTATCTTTAGAAGCTTTTTTATTTAATTAACTAAATGTTATCAAATAATATACTTTTATTATATTAATTTAAAAGTACATAAATTAATGGATTAAAGCTTAATTTTTAATTGATAAAAAAAAGTTTTAATAGGTTTTTATTGTGATAAAAAAAAGGTTGAACTCTTTTTTTTTGATATAGACTTGTCTGCTTGATTCAAATTTTATTATCATATCTGAATTTATATAATAAATTATTAGCAAAAATTGCTTTAATTAGTTATAGTATTTATATATTTTTTAATATCCTTTTCAGTATTATATTATTAGAGTTAGCATTTTTTTACCTAAGGCCAATTGGACTTATAAAGTCTAATCCAAATTTATTAGCCCTTTTAGCTTTAAGTCCAATTAGCCCTGTTCAATTGGACATGTCCAATAACAACACTGGCCCAAGCTGCCCAGAGAAAAAACAAATGCCAGATCATTTTGCATTAAAATGTAATGTCAGTCAAACAATTTGGAGGATGGGTTACTTCTTTTTGAAGAATTCGTCATTATACTCAATCCTACAATACATGGAAGAGATCTTTACTGCTCAGAATATACAAAATAGTAGAAAAAGAAGAGCAGCAATATGGCTGCACATTAACATTGTGTACGAGATATGGTATTGGTACACACAAGCTCAGTGGGGAAATAACAATATGAGAGAAGAAGTTGTGGAAAAGGTAGCCAAAGCTAGGTTTAGGAAAAGCCTTACGGTCTTAAACAAAACCTATAAGAGCAAATCAAAAAAAAAGTTAGCTTAGTTTTTTAAATATAGAAATATAATCCTCTCCTAATTGTAAATAGTTAGCTTTTATATATATTTATAGTTTGAATAAAGTACCCATTTCGCGTTTTAAAAAAAAATAAAAAATAAAACTTTATTGCTTATAGATATAGATGGTAGGTTCTTAATGAAAAATTTTTGTTAAAATTGTTAAAAATATTTGATATTAAAATTGGTAAAATTGGTAAAATTAATTTTTTTACTATCAAAATTTAATTTAATTGATAATCCGCCTATCAAGTAAAGAATGGCGAAATGTGGCGTTCTTCCATCTAAAATTTTTTCATACTAAGTTAACGATACATGTCCACTAATTGAAAGTTGTAGAGCTCGTCGAGGCGCATCTAACGGTGGTTAGATCATCTAAATCGGCCCAGTGGATGGCGAGATATCATTGAAAAACGATTGGCCGACTATATAAAATCCCGTGACGGAAATTACATGTGAAAATCACATGATCCGAAATGCGGCGTGCGCCCATCTAAAACTTTTTTTCTTACTATGCTAACGAAACATGTCGATTAATTAAAAGTTGTAGAGCTCGTCAAGGCGCATCTAATGGTGGTTAGATCATCCAAATCTGCCCAGTGGATGGCGAGATATCGTCGAAAAACGATTGGCCGACTATATAAAATCTCTATGTAAAACAATATAGTTTATATGTTTATATAGAGATTTTATATAGTCGGCCAATCGTTTTTCGACGATATCTCGCCATCCACTGGGCCGATTTGGATGATATAACCATATTAGATGCATCTTGACGAGCTCTACAACTTTCAATTAATCGACATGTTTCGTTAGCATAGTAAGAAAAAAAGTTTTAGATGGGCGCACGCCGCATTTCAGATTATATGATTTTCATATGTAATTTCCGTCACGGATTTTATATAGTCAGCCAATCGTTTTTCGACGATAACTCGCAAGCTACTGGGCCGATTTGGATGATCTAACCACCGTTAGACGCGCCTCGACGAGCTCTACAACTTTCAATTAGTGGACATGTATCGTTAACTTAGTATGAAAAAAGTTTAGATGGAAGAACGCCACATTTCGCCATTCTTTACTTGACAGGCGGATTATCAATTAAATTATAAAATATTAATTTAAATTAAACTTAATCAAATACAATAGTTGTTTTATAATTAATTTATAAAAATATTAAAAATGTTGAAATTTTTGTTGAAATTATTATTGAAATTAAAAAAAATTTAAAATAAATTTTACCACCATCTATACTTATAGAGAAGTTACTAGTTTTCAGGTTATCAGATTCGTTAATATGAGAATTTTCATGATAACTTTTGCTTCAATAAGAGAATTATTCATATAGATATACCATCCAATAAAAAAAGTGTTGTCTATATAGATATTGCCTATAAAATTTGTAATATTTGCTATACTAAAGAGAAAATGTGTATTTGTGCTTTTAAAAAAACCAAAAACTAGAGAAAGCTTATATGTATAAAACGTTAATTTGCATGAAAGATAGGTAGGTATACTTATATGATGTGTTTTAAAAAATATATATGTGTATATATATATAAAAAAAAGAAAATAAAATGGAAGTGCGAAGAATTTTTTGAATTTCTAAATTTCTATTTATTCAAGGTTAGATGAGTAATAGATATGGATTTATGTGAGTTAATTAGGTACCTGTATCTAGTGCTTGTATTCGAATATACTATATTTATGAATATATTCGAATATATAAAGATTTATGAATATTCGAATATAAAATTATAGATATTCGAATATTCATAAATATTCATAATATTTATGAATATTCATAATATTTATGAATATTCAAAATATTTATGAATATTCATAATAATTATGAATATTCATAAATATTATGAATATTCGAAAATATATTCAAATATATTAATAAATTAATTATGAATATTCAAATATATGTAAGGATTTATGAATATAAGCACTACCTGTATCTAAGATCCAGAATCGCTTGGTCTAAAAATCATAAAACTAAAATTGACCCAAAGAAGTGCAAGTTCGGGTATCAGTTTAGTTTTGCAGAACACTACAATGTGTGAATTCTTTAATTAGCGACTATAATACACAATCTTTAAAAGCTTATAAATAAAAAACTAAAGTAGTTATAAATCAAATCTCTTCATAGAATAATAAAATCAAACCTAAAAAACAAAGTTATAAAGCTAATTTTTAAATTATTTAATATTTAATAGAGTTATTTCTTGTTAAAGTTAATCTAATTTATTAATTAAATTAAAAATTTGACCGCTTTAATTTTGCCCAGAACTACTATTAATATTCTTAATTCTGCCCAAAATTATTAAATAAAAATAGAAAATTGATATTGCCACCCCCATTTTTGCTAATGCCACCCCCATGCCCGGAGCCAGTCTCCGACACGATTTCTGACACATATCACATGACTTCGGAATGTTGATCATGTGATGTGTGTAACCTTCTAATCAGGTACCCAATTGGTGTACCGTATCTATTATCAGGAAAATTCAAAATAAACGTTCAGTTCTAAAGAAAATTAGAAGAAATCTCCCATTTCTCGACAAACTTGTAAGAAACAACCTTCTGCGCACTAACAAAAAATATTTTTTGATCGATTTTACCTTGACAAACTTAACATAAGAAACAATCTTTTGCGCATTAACAAAAAATATTCCTTGATCAATTTTACTATACACATCCTAATTCCAAACCTTGACATAGATACTAACCCTAATCCAAATAAACTTAAAGATTTTTGTCAGTTATCTCGTGACCAGAACATGGCTATGGTACTCCCCGAATTGGTTAGTGACGCAAACCCATATTCACGTAACTGGTATAACATGTCCATACAACATAAAATCTACTAACAGATATACCGAATTTAAAGCCTATTATAATCAAGAAGGTATATAGATCATAATATGAACAAATGGAATTAAATAGTAAATTTTAATCACTTAGAACTAATTGTGGCAGATTAAACGAAATTAAATAATGTGACAGATCATAATGAAATCCAGATTAAAATGAAATGATAGTATAAAATCTCGAAAACTAAATTTTTTTGGGGTATATTTAAAAAAAGTAGTTCTAACTCATCTGGTTCCTGTGATGCCATGAATGAAGTCACGGGACATCCATTTATCACAAGACCATAAACCGGGTCCATGATGCAGGAAAATCGGTGGGTAAGTTTTTAGATTTTGATGAAGGAGGTGATGTATTTAAGAGTTGGATAAGAATGATGTAAGCAAGGGATAATGTTTAATGATATGAGTTCATAGGAACTGGCCTTTTAAGAAAGGTAAAGTTGGAAGATGTTCCACTTCTTTTGTCTTTGCTGTTAGCTTGACGCAAGTCTAGCTTTGTCGAAGAGTTCCCACCCCCCCTCATGTGGCTTAATTTGTAAAGAGTTTGTTTGTTATGAGCTAGTTCACGGTATATTTGAGGCCCGTTTTTTTTTGGTAGGTGATTTACTTAACAAAACGGTACATACCAGATGTTATGCAGTATTAGGACAACTGGGCCGATGCTATGAAACGTTTGCGGATCACGTAACCAGCGAGGCAAATCCCATTTGTGTATTCCATAGTTGTGTATTAAGAATGGTCGAGTGACAAACTAATTAAAATAAATGAGCTTCATTATGCAAATTTTGTCTACTACATCCGACTAAAATCTCTGAGTGTGCCATATATGCACTTATACTTAAGTGTGAAAATTTTGAAATAAACCCATATGAAAATTTATAACATATAAAGCAATTTGGCCTAATAGTAATATTCAAAGCACTGATATAATAATGCAAATTTAAAAAACCTTTTAATGTAACGTTAATGCATATGAGTATCGCCAATATTTCTATATAGTAACACGAGTTTCATTTATTTTGACTTGTGTACGTACGTACATAAATCGTCAATTGAATTACCATATATATGTTCATGTTTCATAGCAAATAATCTAAGATTATAAAAAAAAATTTAACACTAATTTAAGTCGATTATTCAGCCTGTAGACAAAAATTTGATTAGATAAAGTATATATGCACACATTAACAAAGCAAAGAAAAAAATTTTTTCTACGAACAAAATCAGTATTAGGGCAAGTTCGAGAGTTGTGACCAGTTTGATGGCATGTGCCACACTGTCTTGACTGCTTTTCAACATGCTCGAATGCAGACGGGTCTCTTTGCATTGTTCTCTTGTTTTTGTTTCTTGCACCAACTGGCCTTCCTCGTGGTTTCTTAGTAGCTGGATTTTTTAGCACAATAGGTGGAGTATTCACAAGCTCTTCTAGCTGAAAGTATATAATAGATTGTTGGTGTGGTGGCCAGAATTGGTACCTTTGTGCGAGGGACTGCAAGAGGGTCTGAAGATCGGTATGTTCATTATTGACAAGATCTGTGGGATCCAAAAATTCTATATGATGGCCTTGGATCCACCAGTGTTCATGGATATCAGCTTTCTGTAATGCTTGATTAGCTTCTAGGCATTCGTAAATTATGTGTGAACAAGGAAGCCCCATCGTAGATCTAAAAGTACCTGTGCAAGGTTTTAAAGGAAAGTCTGGTGTCGCACTTGATGCTTTGATTAATTCATCACGAATTTTATTTAAGGCAAAGACAGAAACATGGTATAGGAGAGGTTCAAAGAGAAAAACCCGATGAACATGTCGTATCCTTATACGCTGAGAAGAAATTGTTGCATGTATCTCTCTTACTTGGGACTCCACTAGTAATACAATTTTTCGGTGCACTGATTCAAGATCACCTGTGGATAGAGATGTAAAAACAGATTAAATAATTGAGAACAAATTTCAAGATATATTAGTGATATATTAAAGCATTTTTTTTTTAAAAAATAATGTGTATGAAATTGTTACTTTTACCTATAGATGACTGCAAATACCTTTTAAGGGCAGCGTGCGCTGCTTCTACTCGTGAAGTTACCGTATTACCAAGGTGCAAGTAATCATTAGTCCAGGCAGAAACGAAACGCTTTTTATGAGAAATCCAGGTCTCTTGAAGGTATTTTAAAACTTCGGGTTTGTTTCTGTAATGTTGTAAAAATTTATTCCAATTGGTAGTAAACTCTTGTTCGGTATTAGACGTTGCTACCATCTGCCACATTCTTAAGAATTCAGTCCAATTCTCATCGGTGATAAAGTATTACTTACATTTTGCTAATATGTTTTTATTAATGTGCTACATACATAGGATATGCCGAGTATTGGGAAAAACCTTGTCAATAGCTCTCATTAACGCCAATTCCCGGTCGGTAACAATAACTTTAGAGTGAGGCAATCCGTTGAAAATTTTTAATGCACACGTCAATGCCCACTCATAATTTTCTTCTGTCTCTTCATTTAAAAAAGCGAAGCAAGAAAAAAAAGTGGTGTTAAAGCTTGATACACCCACAACATTCACCAAAGGCATCTTATATTTGTTCGTTTTGTACGTGCAATCAATTAATAGAACAGTGGGGTAAGTACGGGTTAAAGCTATGGATATTCTGTGAGCAAAAAAAAGATGTGTTATGCGGTTTTGTTGATCACATCGGTATTCAAACTCGAAGTCAGATCCTTGTAACTTATTAAGAAGGGCTTGGACTAGTGTACAACCGTTAAGCCTATCTTGGCGAATGGAATATATAGAGTTGTAAACTGTTTTAGATATAGTCATTGACGATTGATCATTTTGATGTATGGTTGACAGAATTTCACGGGGCTGAGAACCAGCAGCATTCATTTGTTTAACGATTTCCTTTTGCTCAGCATTCAATCTTCGAACAATCAGATGACCAGACATATCGATTGACGCCTCATGATTATGTTCAGGGTTTAGAACCTTAAGATACCAAATATTCTTAGACCTGGCCCCAGAAAGCTCAAACGGACAATTAATAAGTCTTGAAGCTATCGCTCTACGGCGTGTATTTTCTGTTAAATTTAATCTGTTCCTATAGGCACCGCTTCTATCACACCCTAAAGTCATATTTTTTATTTCATCACGTTTATCCGATCGTGATCTCCTTATTGTTACGGCATATCCTTGAGTTTTGGCAAAGGCCCGAACATACTCCAGAAGTTCATTATGGCTTGCAAATTGATTAGGTGGAGGTGGTTGCATACTTAATTATAAAGTAAAAGACAGGACATATACCGTATACTGTTAATAAGTTTTAATAAGTTTATACGATTATTAAAAGGTTTTGTATTGATTTTTTTTGGGATATTAAACAAGCAAATATTGTTCGAGATTTATATTTCAATTTTCGAGAGCGAAAGAAGGACGTGTATCTATGATCACCACAAGCTGTGTTTATTTTTCAAAAATTTAGCACATCATAGTTACATCATAATTACATCATAATTACATCATAATTTCTAATTATTTCTACCATTATAGCTTTGAAATATGTGGAAGTAGACTTTATTTGGCTCAATGCAGCATGAAAATCATTCAATGTAATACAGGTTTGGTTGTTAGTTCGTAGAAAATTTTAAAATTTTTAATAAAATTTTAAAATTTTTTGAAACGTATATTTAATTTTTGTTTTTTATAGTTTTATAGTTAGGTTAGGGTTTAAGGATGTTTATAATTACTGTATTACCTGAAATAACCGCAGGGTTGAATACAAATTTCGGCCTAAATTCAAGCCGAGCCTCGAAATAATGCCTCTGCGCATTATTTCGCGATAATATGGTAAAAAGTATAAGCAGGTTTTGTCAGGATTTATTTTTTTTAAATTGAGAACTTTTTTGGCTGAATTGTGCCACTGTGCGGCACATGTTAGCTAACCATTTGTTCTGATAAAACAAATTTCGTGATATTTAATCATTGTATGACCAATATCTTGCATTAATATAGATTTTATTTTTATGAATATTTATTATTTGTCACAAATCATAATTTAAATGAAATCTATATTCTATACTTAACCTGCTAGCCTTCTAAAACCCATTAATACTTGTTTATTATAATTTTTAAACTAACCAACCCCTAACCCTAAAAATGTACCCCAAAAAAATTTAGTTTTTGAGATTTTATACTATCATTTCATTTTAATCTGGATTTCATTATGATCTGTCACATTATTTAATTTCGTTTAATCTGCCACAATTAGTTCTAAGTGATTAAAATTTACTATTTAATTCCATTTGTTCATGTTATGATCTATATACTTTCTTGATTATAATAGGCTTTAAATTCGGTATGTCTGTTAGTAGATTTTATATTGTATGGACGTGTTATACCGGTTACGTGAACATGGAATTGCATCACTAACCAATTCGGGGAGTACCATAGCCATGTTCTGGTCACGAGATAACCAACAAAAATCTTTAAGTTTATTTGGATTAGGGTTAGTGTCTATGTCAAGGTTTGGAATTAGGATGTGTATAGTAAAATCGATCAAGGAATATTTTTTGTTAATGCACAAAAGATTGTTTCTTACGTTAAGTTTGTCAAGGTAAAATCGATCAAAGAATATTTTTTGTTAGTGCGCAGAAGGTTGTTTCTTACGAAGTTTGTCGAGAAATGGGAGATTTCTTCTAATTTTCTTTAGAACCGAATATTTATTTTGAATTTTCCTGTTCATAGATACAGTACACCAATTGGGTACCCGAACAGAAGGTTACACACATCACATGATCAACATTCCGAAGTCATGTGATATGTGTCAGAGATCATGTCGGAGCCTGGCTCCGGGCATGGGGGTGGCATTAGCAAAAATGGGGGTGGCAATATCAATTCTCTAAAAATATACTATAGTTAAATTTAATATTATAAAAATTCTAATTCCTCCCTCTTTTTCTTTTTTTTCTCTTTTTCTTTTCTTTTTTTTCTTTTTCTCTCTTTCTTTCTTTTCTCTCTTTCTTTTTTTCTCTCTTTCTCTTTCTCTTTCTTTCTCACTCTTTCTCACTCTCTCTCTTTTTTCTCTTATATATATTTCTAATTTAATATATACTTATATTAACCAATCATATTAGGTTATTTTTGTATAACATGGCTCCAAATTTGGCTGCTATATTTATAACTTGTTGATTTAAGGGTTCATGTACTATAGTATCGCATAGCTAAATATTATATATTTTGAGTCATTATATTGGCTTTACATTACTTTATATGAGAAAAAAAATTATGACTTGTTAATCTTAATCATAATCTGGGTCAATACCTTGACCTGCCTGGAATATTATTTTCTGATCTGGGTTATTTCTTTAATTCCAGTAAATATTAAATAAAGCTTTTTGTCAGATTGACTTTACAATACACTTATGGGCAAAAAAGAATTTATTTCTGAACAAATTAAGAAGGCATTTCACCTTTTGTTTACAAGGGTACTTTAGTGCTCTTAGATCAATAGATAGTAATTTTGAAATAGCTGATGATTCAGATCTAGTAACTAGAATCTCTAGATTTACACATATATTGGACCAAAAAGTTATAACCAACTGAAAAGAAGCCCCAAAACTATGTTACTTTTGTTACAAAACAGAACACATTAAGAAGGAATATCAAGAATATAAGGCATCAGTTGTATTACAGTAAGAGGTAAAAAAAAAAAAAATCCATGTTCAAAAAACTTTACTTTAAGCAACTAACAAGACTAAATAACTATGAATTACCACTTGTTAGTGCACTTCTGATAAACATTTGATTCTTAAATTAGAATTGCCATCATTTGTTTAATATAAAGAAATAAAGCTATCAACAAAATTACTTGTAAAATGCTCATTAGCTTAAATCAAAGAACAAACGTATATACATTACATTCAAGACTAAGCTCTTATGATAATTTTACATGATTTTGATTGGCTGATGAGTTTGGGATATATAAGAAAGAGGGCGCCCAGTTTTGGTTTTGTATTGGGTTTGGAATCACGATAATGGTCAACCCCCAAACCCAAGCTAGGAAAACCCCGTAATTGTCCCATTCGGGCTTGGTTTACATCACTAATCCCGATATCTTACTCTTAGGCTAAGAGCGCAAGTAAGATATCAATATGTTACTGTAATGTTGCCAGTATCGATCTACCTCCCGGTATCTTAGCTAATATGCTACAGGTATTTGGCGGATCTATGGTAGACTATCGGGTACATACCAGGAGACTTGTCACCCGGTATGTATCCGATATTCATTGATTCAACCTGTGTAGTTTGAACTAAGAGCTCTAGAGGTGTCTGTATAATACTGTACCGGTGTTATACAAAGAAATGCAAACCGGCATGGATGGTGCCTTGATAAGTCATAAAACTAAAAAATTATCGGATAGAGGAGTTTCCTATGGGAAGAGTAATTGTGAAATAAGATTATTCGCAGAAGATAATTCAATTGTCATATGGTTGAGATTTATTGAGTTTTTTGTTAACATTCGGATGCCTCTTCATTGGATGCACCCTTTTCCTTGAGTTGTTTTTGATGTTATTTTAAGACGTGCATTTCGGCTTATAAACACCCGTTTAACGTATGGGCCAAAATATTCAATTTCCGCAGTTTTTGTTATGAATAAAAAATTTTTAAACCAAACATATGCAAGATTTGTGTGCTTCTATTAAGATTAAAAGTGTTGTTCCTTATGAAAGTTACTTATCAGTTTTTTATACCAGTTTTTATAATCATTTTAATAAGACCGTTCCAGCTGAAGTCTCCCCCGAAAACGAACAGCCAATCAAAACGCTGGATGACTCTCACCAGTCACTTGATTTATATCAACCAATGAAATTGGCCCATCTTTGTTCATTTTTATATGTTCGTTTCATATGTTCGTTTCATTTTACCCCCCTCCCCCCTCCTGAGAGTCCTGGAAAAGTGATGCCAGCCAAAGAATCAACTTCAAACGGCCTAAACACAATGTTCCCACTGTAAATTTTGGCCCATACAATTAGATGCACAGTTTTAATGGCACACAATTCTCAAGTGAAATTTCGAGAACACTAAAAATAAGTTTCGCTGAACCAAGCTAAGAACGAAATTTGCACTTTACGAAAAAACCTTATCAATTAATTTAAAACTTGTCCGGCGACCAAATAAAACATATAATTAAAATAGGGTTAAGTCGATAATTAAAAATGACTCTATAGCTTTATAGCCGTAACAAACAAGAGTCGACTTATATTGAACCTTTGGCAGAAAAAAAAATTTACAATCCGTGTATAGTGCAACACCAATTTTATATTAGAAATGATTTTGTACAAGTTTTTTATATGCTATGGACACGACCATAATTTTAATGGCTGGTTATGCATTGGTATGATAGTTATTTACTTTGTTTAGTTCTATCACTATCCACACGAAAGAATTCCGTATACTTAGAATTGTTCATTTAAGTTTTGGATTGGTCATTTATTCATCAACTAATGTTAATTCTTGTGTACAGTACTTTATGCATCTTTTAATAGGAACAAAATTACCTTGACTAAAATTTAAATTCATTACCAATTCCTTTCTGTTCGAAAAACTATTGAACACTAAAGGATATAAGATTCGGAATATACAATTTAATTTAGTTCTATATTGAATTTCAATACTTATATATCAATATTTTAATTAACAAAGGCAATATTATATTAATACTGCATAATAGTCAACAATGTCTTTTTCACATTAAACATTGGGCATAATATATATATAGGCTTTAAAAGAACAATATGTCAAATCAATATTGTTTTGATTCCTCATTCGAATTTTTAGAAATAAGAAGAATGAAACTTGAACAATTTTCGTATAGTACTCGAGAATTGTTTTATTAATCGTCCAATAAAGATATGCGAGATCAAATTACTGTGGAACAGAAATTTGCGTAGAGTTTTTAATAGTCCCTGTCTCTGGCTAAGGTAACTAGTAATCGTTAAACAGAAAAATAAAGTTTGGAAATTTATAGAAACAATGTGTGACAATAATCGATTATTAGCTTGGATATTGTCTGTCGATTATATCTAATATCAAAATTAATTATTTCTGTAAATGTTTTGTGTAATTCTGAATTTACTTTATAAATATTGTATTGTATATTACAATAATGAAAAGTGGAAATTCTATCTTAATCGATCTTAATATCGTATTCAAAAATCTTTGATAATACAATATAATAATCATCACTAAACAATTCGTAAAACTGCAATTCTCTATGATCTTCGTCTATCATAGCATGTCCTTATTGGAACTAGAAGGTCTTGACATAAATAATACGTGGATGTTCATTCTCTTCGAAGAAGACAATGCAAATTAATACAACAACGTTAATGGATAAAATTAGGTCGAACAGATAATGCAGATCATTTACCACATCCAATTATATAATAATCCGATGACGCATTGTATAATTTCTAAATTTACACAATACCATTGTGTACCACAGATAATTTTAGCCAACTAAATCTTTTGACAATACATTTCTAAAACAATTAACAGATTTAAAATTTAATCATGGAATAGAATTCGCACGGCGCGTGTATTGTTGCATATACAAATTGTATTTTAGGACAGAATTATTTTTATGTGCACGAAAATAATAATGCACTCAAAATTGCATACCAAGGAGAATGATAGCATTGAAAAAAAAAACATCAAGTTTGAGAGAATATATTATTCTTGATGAGCTAAGAAATGAATGTATTGTTGTTCCATTGTTATTTTTATGTTTGTAAGTATCAATTTATACATGGACTATATAACAATTATACTTACTCAGCCGGTCCTAATTCTATAAAAAGAGGCTATTCTCACAACACATCCAAAATTTTAATCGACTTTTTATTGTAACTTACTTTAATCTCAATCTTTGAAAATCTCTAAAATTCTGCAAACAAAATGGTAGATAATCATATCACAAAGTCCTCTCGTAGGTATCATCCGTATTCTATAGCCGGTGCTTCTTTAGACTATCGAAAGAATAGGCGTGAGTTGATGACTCAAGTGCTCCCTGATCAATTTGTCTCTAATTTATTCTCAAGTGTCGAACAACCACAAGATTTTGTGAACCCTCTTATTAATTTTTACGACGATGGCCAAACCAACCAAACCAACAACTATGGAAACTCATTTGAATTGCAAGGTGATCAGATTGGGTCCTTACAAAGTGAATGGCTGCAAGATATTCCCGAAATGATGCCATTTCCATTCGTACCGACCGATGTTTGCTCTCAAGTACCTGATATGGAACCCTTTGGACCCTTCGAAATTCATTCTCAAGTATCTGATCCCGAATCCTTTGTATCTATCGGAAATTATTCTCAAGGGTCTGATGTTGATCAATTTTTGAATCTTTTCGATCCTCACTTTTTCCTCGACCAGAATGATGTGCCTTTCCAACTATTGCCTAGTTCTGAATATAACACATCATATATCGAGAACACTAATCTTCCGTTTTTGAATGATAATTATGAATCTCAAATTTCATATAATATATCTACCGTTCCTCCTCCTGCTGGATTAACTATTCCTTCCGCTGGATCATCAATTCAAAACCATCCATTATATCCGGTTATATCAAAACTTCTTGAATATCGAGATAAACTATATTCTTGTCAAAATATCGATGAACTTTTAAATATTAGCATGGAGTTTCACCGTCTTATAGATGATTTAAATCCGAGTTTCACTATTCCATTAGATTCGGAAATTAGATTAATTATTTCAAATCTTTCCCGTCAGATCGATGAGCTTTGTGGTAAAAAGCTGGAATATAATAATTTCTTAATTCAAACGAATGATAATCTAAATTTACCTCGTCCGGATACTGGATTTATCAATTATTACTCAAATGTTACGACTTCGAATGTCAACATTGCAACAATAACAACTACGACAACAACAATAGTAGACCAAAAAAAGACAACCCGCCAACAAATGGACCCACTTGCAACATTGTGGTTCATTAAATACTTGATCGATCATGATCTTCGCAAACCTGACAAAAACAATCGCAACTTACTTTCACTTTTGACGAATATTCCCGAACACGATATTGATCGATGGTTTATAAGGACAAACCAAAACTATATAAAATCGAATGATAAGAAAACTGCCCGTGAAAGATTGAATGAACGTGCAAAAACTACTAGCAAACAATTACGGAGGCCAAACTCGCTAAAAGCAGGTGGTTCAAGTTCCACACGTGGAGCCAACGTTACTCGCAGTCGGCGTATATAAATCAAAATCCTAGGGTTTAAGAGGTTGACTTTGATTCTTTGATAATATCTATTCTTCATTATTAAGATTTCTCTATAATATTTAGTGCTGCCACGTTTTATCGTTTATTATTATTTTTCTTTTGTAAATATAATTTTTTCGAAAGATGTAATATAGTGCTATGATATGATGTATATCTATAATATTTGCTTGATTTGTCTAGCATGTTTATTATTATCTTAGATGCTGCACAATTGCTGTATGAATTTGCGAATTCTTTATAGCTTTGATATTTAGGAAATACATGTTAGGCATTGCTATTGGATAGGTTATAAATTTCATTCTTATTTCTAAATTAGATTGATTTTTAATATGATTGTAAAAAAATTTTAATACGTCTGCATCTGGCATGCAAAAAGCAAACTATAATAAACCATTATCAAGCTCATTCATATATTAATGACTTTGGGTGTTCTCAAGTGCTTAAATCAATTGATCTTTAAATAGTTGAGGGACAAAAAAACTGATCCCGCTTCAATGAAAAAAGTCTGGAGGCGCAGACCATCTTTTTTCTTTTCATAGAGTTAACGCTGATTGGCTAAACTACTTTAGAATAAAAACCAGGAACGTTATATGAGTACATCTTAAAATTAAAATTTTCTGAAATAGAGCCTATTGTTTTATTTTTCTTTCTAATGATAATGTAGGTATATAAGTACTATTTATACGTCAAAATAAACTCGATTAAGCACAAGTTATTTATTTGTTATAAAGAATAAGAAAAATAAAATCCTTATTGGAGGTTTTGCATCCAATAACAGCGCATCTGACATTGAATTTAATGCGCCCGCAACCTGAGTTCCTTCATGGTCCCTGCCAAATAAAATTGTTATTGGATGCTACAATCCATTAACTATATAATATATTATAATTAATATTATAATAAATTAATTTTCGGAGGGGTTAAAATTTCGTTATCTTGTGGCTAGGGTTGGGGGCACGGGTAAAAAAAACGACATGCATGCGAATAAATCACATGATGAAAATTTAACCAATTAAAATCGTTTATAATTATAGCTTAAAAAACCCATAACCGACCATTCACGATTGAGTTTTTCACGTGATTTAATATACAGACATTTATTGAAGATCTACCATTTACCGTTAAATACAAAAGATTCGACAGAAAAAAATACACATATATATTGTAAAATTCTACTAAACCTTAAACTATTTTAATTCGAAACACTGTGATCAATAATGTTAGATTATCAAGTAAATGATTCGATCAATATTTAGCTAACTTATATCTATATAATACATTTTTTATATTTCATATTCGAGTATTTTTTTTTTTTGTATTTATAAGGCATAGAAATGTGAACTGTTATTAATTGGACACAAAATTTAATAGTAAATCCATTAGATATCCATTGGATTTACTTTTAAATTTAATATCCGATGGATAACAGCTTACATCTAATAGAGCAAAATGGATATATAAAGGTATTTAGTTTAAATATTCGGGTGATCTAATCGATTTAATTAATTGGCAAGTAATGTATATAGATATCAAGAGTCATACGATGCATAAAATAAATACATACTGGATTCTTAGTTTAAATTTTGATCGTGTTCTATAAAGTTTAATAGATGTTGTACACAAATTTTAAACCTCTAATTATACTGGACCTTGTACAGAGTAATTATCTGGAAGATTTTTTTTGTTTAATATAGAAAAAAAAATAAAAAATGCTATTGTAGAGTATTTGATTTTTGGCCAATAGGATCGACCGATTGTGTCATGTGACTTGGCATGCCTTTTGCTTTTTGGCATGCCCTAGGGGCCCAACCCTACTTGTGGCTTAAATTATAACGTTAATTCAATTTCCCATATTTCCCTTTATATATTATTTTGTGCTATATGTTTATACGAATTATAATTGTATTTAACATCTTTATATCAAATATTGTTATCTTTTTACACCACAGTCTAGCATATTAATTACGGTTTTTAAATTCTATAAATTCACATATCTGACTAATATAAAACAGGATTAATTTTTATCCGCCATTTATATGATCATGTGAATTTTTGCATGAGGTTACGTAATCGTTTATGCAAAAACATCACAGGAAAAAACATCACATTCATATATATCTGCCGATAAGATCAATATTGGGCATACGACAAATTTTTTCATCGTCTGCCCAATATTGTATACTTAATCTACTGTTACATAAAAAACAAAAAGCGCCTTTTAAATAAAAATAAAGCAATTGACACATCGCCAACAATCGCTTTACAGAAAACTTAGTTCATAGATAATTAATTTGTTGACAAGGTTATTTTACAGACGTTTAAAACTCATTTTGTACACAATATATTTTACTTTTTACTGCCAATTTTTTTTTATAAATTGCACCAACTTTAAGCCTAAACTTTAATGACAATGGCTAGAATTAATTTGCCTGAGAAATTAGCTGTTTGTGAAATAACTCGGACTTGTCCGTGAATTAATCGACTGCAAAATAGCCTTGCCTGAAATTAATTCTCTGCGAATTAAATTTTCTGTGAAGTAACTATTGGTAAGTTGATCGAAACTGAATGAACCTAATACTATTAAATAAAATACAGTCAAACCTTCCTAAATGCAACCCCCCTAAATGCAACACCTCTCAAATGCACGATGGAAGGCTAGGGACTTATAAATGCACGTTCTTTATTTTGTAAGTGCACGCTTATTGTGTTTGGCCCATAAATGCATTCACGTGATTATTAGCCAATCAAAATTATTGTTTAAGCTATATTTATCACGGGATGATAGTCTTATATTTTAATAGTGGCAACTAGTGAATTGACTCGACAAAAAATTGTTGATCGATGATTGATTAAAAAAAGTTTTCAATGATCGATCAAAAATCGATTATGTATATTTTCAATCATTGGGTCAATCATTGATCGATTATCAAATTAAAAATTAGGTATCGTAGCTATGTAACTCATCTTATTTCACAAACAATTAGACTTCCCTGCTTTGCGTACTCAATAACCATCATGTAAGTGTTCACGGCAAACATTAGGGCCGTGGGAATTCTAATACTTCTGATTTTCGGTAATAGATCTGTGTTCAATATTTAATTAGCGGAATAGAGATAGGACGACCAAGTGAGCTTGCTGCAATGATTAATCAATGTTTATTCCATCATCGATTACTAAAATCACACCATATATAAATGTTATGCGTCAAAGATAATCGATTCCGTCATTCTGGGATTGACATATGTTATTTACTGATCCATCATTTAATAATGCATCAATAAAGTATAGTAAAATAAATAATTAATGATTCAAGTTCGTTAAATAATGAGCATATAATTACTTTCATAAATCTTTATTGATATTATGGAGTCGCAAACATATAGTTTTCTGTCTCACGAATCCTTCACAACCAAAAAAAAATTAATCAAAGCTTAATGGGTATTAATCGCTGTAATGAATATCTAAACATATTAAAAAATCCAAGCCTTTAGCACGATTAAAAGCTAAAACACTGGATTACTAATACTTTTAAGATACTTCGTATCAGTATGACAGAAGAGGTTTCATTTACTTAAACGAGATGAAACTAATTTGAGAACACAAGTTTGCTGCGCATCAGGCGGCATGAAGGCCAAAAAAGAAACTTGGCAAAAAAAATATTATTTATGTTGTTATCGATATTAAATTTAATATTTTGTTTATTAACGTTAATAGAATTTTTTTTTTTAAATCCTAAATCTTCCATACGAAAAATTAAATCCAAAAAAAAAATCTCAGTTTTAAAACAAAAACATGCACTTACCGAAAAAATAATTCAAAATATTCGAGGAGGTGTGGCTGTGTTTTGCAAGAATAAACAACAATACGAATGATGTTTTATTTAAATGTGATATATATATTTTTATTTTGGTAAACTTCATATCAATACCAATTTCAAAGTATAAAATACGTTTTTCTTGGATTCATAAATATTTCATGTCAATCTTTGAATGACAGAAATCAATAAACGACGCATAACATCAACACCTGATCCCGATTTGGACCTTACGACCTTCTGACACTGATGTGAGACACTCATGTCACATTTTCCGTCTTTTATATTACCTTTTGCTGACTTGATCCTTCATTTTTTTCGAAACTATGCGACAATTATTTAACAATTAATATATTAGTGGGTTTCAGCAAATTTTGTATATATATAGTTTATATCATATGCGTACTATACGTATTTCACATGCTATACGCACTATACAACTATATGTACTGTACGTACTGTACGTACTGTACGCTAAAAAAATTCAAACATCGCACATCACTAATTATAACCCATTAAAACAAGAAAAACATTTAGATCCTATAATAGGTTCCTAAACTGACATTTTTCTATATATTAAAATTTTTTGATCGATCAAATATATACTTATTTGATCGATCAGTATTGGATTGACCTATTGTTGCTCGAGCCCATTAATTGGTGCTTGATCATTGATCTAAGTCGATCAATGATCGAGTATCATATAATCGAGTCAATTCACTGAAACCCCTAAATGCATGATGTGCATTTAGAGATTTGACTGTGTTATAGCAGATCAGTATGGTATAGGTGAACAGATCCGTATAGTATAGGCCAAATTTAAGAGGGATTACAGAATATCAGTATGGTACGACATGCCAGATCAGTATGGTATGGATGCAATTTTGTCAAACCGTACTATACTGATCTGCTATTATATTAAACATATATATATTAGCAGAACAGTATTGTACGATTTTATAAAATCCACACCATACCATACGATACGGATCTGGTAGTTATACAATTTTTACGGTCTTTTTTTTTATCGTTATATATTTGTTTCCTTGAATAATTTCACTGATAAGCGGGCTAGATATCTTTAATATATGTATAAGCCTTCACACATAATATATTTTTCAATGTTTATCGTACTAATTTTTCTTTATTGTAGACGTTAACGTTCAATTTTGATAATATATCAAAAATGAAAGAATCAATGCTCGCTGATTCTATTTATTTATTATATGTTAACGAAATCTTGCGAATAAAAGTATAATAAGAAACATTTATCGTACGGGTTTTATGTAACTAACCCGTGCTTTTTTTGAAAGCTTATTCGCACGGGTTTATATGAAAATATATACCCGTGCGAATAAACTATATTCATAAAAGGCAAAATTGAATTTAGCTTTACTTTCGTTAAAATTTTCATAGCTGGTAGTTTTTAAAATTCTTACAGTGGGTGATGACTTTGTTTAGCTTGTTGATAGTTTTTCATTCTTATAGCGAAGACTATATTTTATCGGGTTATTTTAAGATCCTTATACTATATTTCAGTCGAATATTTAAAATTTTCATAGCTGGTGAAAAACTTTATTTAGTCAGGTTATTTTAAAATTTTTTAGTTGGGAGAAGACGATATTGGTCAAATGATTTTTAAAATTTTTATAACCGTGCGAAGATTATATTCAGTTAGATTATTTTAAAATTTCATTGTCGGCGAAAGATAATATTGATAATTTTTAAATATCCCATAATTGGAGATTTTTAAAATTTTTAATTGTCGGGCGAAGAACTAATGGGTTCGCGAAACATTTTTAAGTTCTTATATAGTAATCTTGAATTCAAATTCGAATATTTTTTTCCTTGTAAGGTTGCATTTATACTATAATCAGGTTATAATGAACCAGATTCAGCAGACTGTATTTTAATAATAATTTAAGCTGGTGTTACGGTTAAAATTTTAACTCGTGACTTGAAAGCAAATTGGTAACACCAGAAGAATCCAGTGACCCAAGTCATCTGAAATTACAAGGCTCTGAGTTGTGGCAGAAGCTTAGAGGTGCAGATTTGCACCCAATTATTGTTGGCCCCTGGTTTTGGGAATTGTAAGTAAATATTGACATGCAATATTGTGAGCATATTGTAAACAAAATTGTGAGCAGTTTTGGGAGCGAGATTGCGAGCAATATTTAGAGCGAATTGTGAATAAATAATAAGGTTGTAAATGATGTTATTCAAAGATAGCGCAGTAGTTCTTAATAACTCAGAAAGTATTCAAAGCCTGAGCTTTCGCGCTACTACGAGTTTATTAGACTTGTCTCAGAACAAACATGGCGTCAAAACGAACCCTACCCGAAACTAGTTTCAAAAGGGTTCTAATCCGAAACTAGTTTCAGATTTTTTTAAAAAAATCGAAACTCCGAAACCTGAAACCCCGAAACTATAATCCGAAACCCAAACCTATAATCTGAAACTCAAAAATATATTATTGAAGCCTTTAAAATTTATTATAAAGTTGATTTATTTTTAATGAACCCAGAATGTAAAATTATTTTGAATAAATTATAACATTATATAGATCATTTTTTAATTATGTTTTTTTTACTGCCTTGGTTTGTTCGAAGCCGGTCAACTTTATTTTTAATATCATACTGTTATTACAATTGATTTCAAAATTCTAGGCCGATAGAAAAATTGCCAATGATGAATCGATAAATATTTGATGACTTTTAATACCAACAATTTATTTAATTCTGCGGTAACTTAGATATGGATGTAACTTGATATTGTACCAGTTTTTACGTAATAAAGTAAAAAAACTGATTCTTGCAAAAGCAATCTTGATTGTCAGAATATAAACTCCAGAATTGTACCTTTCATATTATACTTGTGAATCATAACAACAAAAAGGACTGCACGCATGCAATAAATTGCTGTTGGATGCATTCCAGCCCAAATGTCGCTGGATATTCAAATTTTATTGTATTCTTTAAGGAGATATATAACATACATCAATGCGATTAATGTATATTGAATACATTAATGCAATAAAAATAAATGTATGTGGAAGTTTGGGTAGTTTTTGCCGTTCAGGTGAGGTTTCGGGTTTCGAATGAGGTTTCGGAATGATCAAAATTGAACGTTAATGTCTACAATAAAGAAAAAATTAGTACGATTAAAACATTGAAAAATATATCATGTGTAAAGCTTATATTTATATTAATTAAAGATATCTAATCCGCTTATCAGTGAAATTATTCAAGGAAACAAATACAGTATATAATGATAAAAAAATGATCGTAAAAATTGTATAGCTACCAGATCCGTATGGTATGGTACGTATATTCAAAAATTGTACCATACTGTTCTGCTAATATATTTATTTATTATAATAGCAGATCAGTATAGTACGATTTTTAAATATACGACCATCTAATTTGATATTAATGTAGATCAGTATGGTACGGTTTGATAAACTGCATCCATACCATACTGATCTGGTATGTTATACCATACTGTATTCGTAATACCTAATTTAAGATCTATATATACTGAGCTATAATTCCTAACCCTAACCCTAATATATATTACACCGGATCAGTATAGTACAGATTTAAAAATTCGGCCTATACTATACGGATCTGCTCACCTATACCATACTGATCTGTTAAATACCTGTATTAAATAAAAAACTTATTAATATATCTAAATAGACTGCAATAATGCAATTTGAATCTTAAGGTGGTCTGTTGATAGAGAGTAGAGATTAAGCCCATTTACCCGCTTATCCAGAAACTGCTATTTACTGTAATATTCTAGAAAAATTATACTTAACCAGTTAACCCGTTAATTTTTTGCAGATCTATTATTTATAGTTCAATTTGCTAACTCGCATAAATATTATTACAGTATAATATAAAAATGCCAAATATCAGAAGATAAAGAATTTCTGAATTAGATACAATATTATCTCTATTATCTGAACAATGTTAATTTAGTTAAGTTGGGCTTAGGGTTGTTTTCAGGCTTGTATAATAAATATAATAGAGCCAAATAAGCTGATAATGGACTTTAGTACAATGGGTTTGTAATTTAAAAAAGCAATTTTTCAAATAAAAAATATGCAAATGCTTAAGTTAAAGTCAATAATATCAACAATTAACAATGTTTTTACATGTTCTGTACACAATTCTGCATCATTCTATTATGTTTTCAAAATAGTATAATTAATACTTTTAATTGTTATTTGGAGATCATAAATTATCAATCACAAATTATCAATCACATGTGAATATATAATTTCATTATTTGTTATAGATGATGTATAATTATACAAAGTTAAATATACAAAAAATCAAGAAGTTTGCTATTTATTGCTGCTGGTGATCATTGCCAGTATAACACAAACTAATACATATATATATATTCGTAAATAAGTAAATAATAATATATTAATATCACGTGATGCATTATAGTGCAAATTATATGATATTAGTAAATTCAACAATTCTATATGCTAAGTCTAACTCTAAACCTATTTTTTTTTTTATTTATTTATTAATGTCAAGTACAGAAATAGGATAGTAAGTTACGATTATATTAGGATGATATATAAAGAAATACTATTTAAAATTTCTAACTAATCATCTAATAATCTATGCAATAGGGCAAGCCTATTACTTGCAGTCAGGGCTAACCATTAGACCGCTACAGAAAGAAGATGTGACATTTCACCTCATACTTTTCTATTTTGAACTAAAAGGTTAAATTTTTAGTTTAAGAAGGCTAGAGGAAACCAAACCCCAAACCTATTTGTCAACTAAACTAACTAATGTAACTACCTAGCTAACCTAACTAATCCTAAACCTAACTCTAATCTTAACCTTATTTGCTAACCTAACCCTAAACTTACTAACTCTAACCTTATCCCTAACCCTAACTCTAATCTTATTCGCTAACTAACCTAGCTATAATCCTACTTGCTAACTAATTTACTACCGTAAATGCTATATAAAAGACCTGAGTTGGCAACTTTATTACTAAGTCAAATTTAACAAAGCATTCTGGACCAAGCACATTGGGATTGGGCTAGCATTAAATACTAGTCAATCACATATATGGCAAAAATAAATTAATTGATTAGCAGAAATTTTGCAACTCTATAAATTCTTTTATTTAAGAAATTTCTGCTAATCATAATCTAATTTAGTACAACAATTTAGTTAACTTTATAGCAACTTTAAATTAAACTAGACATTTGTTCAAGAAAAGCATTTTGCAATAAAATGATAATAGATTTTGCAATCATATATATGGGGGTAAGTCAGTAGAAAAGGGACAAATTTACCTAATAAATTTGTCTCTTTTCTACTGACTCACCTCCATATGCAAAAACAAGCAAATATACTAATTAAAGATTCTGTCTTTGGATTCTAGCCTACTAATAATTTTCTTTATTAACTATATCGGCCTTATATTGGGCACATCCTCGAATATTATGGCCTTTAACTAAGCAATAATTATATGTTTGTTGTTCATGATTAGAATGCTACTTAGCATTTTCTTTATTTTTTTCATTAGATGGCTTTAACTGTTTCGGAGAGCAACCTCTTGGTTTGTAATATTCAGGATTAGAAATTCATTAATATTACAACTAGAATCTAAATTAATTAAAGATTGCTGGTTATTAAATTTGATATTAGTTAAAGGTTGCTGGTTATTTGATTTGATATATATATTATCATTGTTAATTTGTAAGCTACAGAGTTTTTGTATACCCAACCAGTGTTGTTATGATATTTTATTATAAATTGGGTTAGAATTTTAATTAATTCTGTAGCAACACCTTTTGCCAGTATTGTCACTTGGACGTTTTTTGGACATTTTGGACATTTTTTCAAATTAAAATTACTTAAAATTTTATTAAGATAATCTATTTTAATTTTTTTACCAATGAGTCCAGCATCTTAAAAAATATATAATTATATATTTTTTTAAATTACTTTATTAATTAGTTAAACATGGGACATAGGCTTGGACGATTTTGGACAATCTTGAACGTTGGACAAAAAACATAGTATGGACATGTCCAAGTGACAACACTGCCTTTTGCTACCACTTGTCTTGGCTATTGATATTGTGATTCCAAATTAATACTTCTTATTAATATTATCTTTAATAGTAGGTATATATAGTCAACTCTCTCTAATCCAAACTGCTGGAACTGCTTTTTTTTACTATGTAAAAATTTAAAAAAGTTCAGTTTTCAAAAAGTTATATATGGTTTATCTAAACTTTATAATAAAATTTTGACCAATGGTCGATTACAATGAAGATCATTGGTAAATGTATGAACGAATGAAGATTTATAATATTACAGTGTAGTACAGCCATTTTATTATGTAGCGATTACCAAATTTAGAGATTGTATTACATTGATTGATTGTAACAGGATGCGCCACACTAGCAATACTCCTATATATATCTCTACCCAAGGATCTCTTTCTCTCTTAGGCCGTTGATATAATATTTATTCATTTGCTTATTGTATTATTTATTATTTCGTTATTATATTATTATTTTTTTTTTTTTTTTGTTTTGGGAGGGTGTGAAATGAAGGATAGTTTTGGGCCGGAAAATACTGTGATATTATAAATCTTCGTTCGTTCATACATTTACCAATAATATTCATTGTAATCGACCATTGGTCAAAATGTACTTCACTCACTCCGATATATAATATCATGTGTAGACTTTAGAGCGCCTTATTTGAATATGTCTTTGCTTGATCTAAGATTCGAGAGGAGGTCTTGTTTCGTTCCAATATCTTTTTGATGCCTCTTTGGTAAAATCTCTGATATACTGTATGATTGGACCAGTTTCCTAATGCCAATAGGGTGTTCATATCTGCCCCTGCATCTTGTGCTAATAAGGCTGATAGTGCTCTTATGTCTTTGGCTCTTGCAGTTGGATCTGCTTTTGTTAGGATATTTTTTATCCATCTTGAAATAGTATCAACTGATGCTGGATGATGTAGTATTGCAGTTGTTAGAAATAAGTGATCTTGTAGTTCAGTTGTATTTCTCCATTTCTGGGTTCGTTCAAGTAACTTTAGAACCATTGTAGCTGGGCATAGGCATTGGTCTTTGTAAAAGTTAATAAAAACTTTCTTTGTACGGTGTTTATTGCCTCCATGTGCTATTGAGATGTTAACTTCTTTAGGGTTGATGATTTCAAATGATATTCCTAGATTTGATTGTCGAAGTGATCTTAAACTTATTCTCTGAAGGTCACTAGGCCTGCATGCAGAACCTAAGGCTGTTAAAAAAGCTGCCTTTCATGACAGATCTAACATCGACATAGAATCATTAAATCCCAAGCTGATTATAAATCTAGCGAAGGTAAAATATCTATAGCTTCGTCTGGTGAAGGCGGAGGAGGGTTTGTTTTCTGAATTGTTATTATAAATTTTGCAATCTCTGGGTGTCTGCCTACTGGGTAACCATCAATATGTTCATGAACTTCGCTTATTGCTGTCCTGTACAATGCTAAGGTGTTAAACGCTTTTTGTTGGTTGTTCATATCACTTAAGAATTTAATCACATTTTCTAGAGGACCCTGCATGGGATCCATGTTCCTCTCATTACACCAAACACACCATTTGTTAATCGCAGATCCAATTGTGGCATTTGATGATTTATTTGTTGCATCTTGTATCTTTTTAATAGCTTCTTCCAGAAAATTTTTTGCTTGTAATTTTGCCCTGATATCAAGCAAGCGAACATTTTCCATTTTGGGTTTCGAAGCAGATTGGGTTGATTGGTTTGCAATGGAGTCAGTATTTTGTGTATTGGTAGTAATATCGGGAAGTCTATTAGAAGATTCATTAGTAGGGGAAACCAGGGTGCTGTTTTCCATCCCAAAATTATTAAGCAAAGGGTGGCCTTGTCTGAAATCATTTTGAACAGTATCTTTGGAATAATAATCCATGGTGGATTTGCCTATAATGTTTCTTTGGGCCAATCCTGTTTCAATACATCTGTTGCGAGGGCTGGTGGATCCGGAAACCTCGAAAAATAGTGTGGCAGTTGAGTGTTGTTCCTGTTCGCAAAGAGGTTGATTGTGAACGGGCCCCATTTTATCATTAATTGATTGAATATTGTTGGGTTCAATTTCCAGTCCTGTTGAACAGGTCTGTATCTTGATGCTTGGTCTGCTTGAAGATTTAGTTTGCCGGTTAAGTGTTGTGTGGTTATTCTGATTTTTTTGTTTAAGCAGAGATTCCATATATCTTCTGCTAAAAGACTTAATTCCCGAGATGCAGTACCGCCTTGGTGGTTTAGGTAAGCCACTGCTGTTGTATTGTCTGATTTTACCAAGACTGTTTGATTGTTGATATCCTTGAACAATAGCAGTGTGTAATGAATTGCCTTTAATTCTAGAGTATTTATGTGTAATCTTTTTTGGACTTCGGTCCAGTGTCTATAGGTTATTTTGTGATTTTTTACTACTCCCCACCCTGTTAATGATGCGTCTGTATAAATAGTTGTTGTTGGTTGATTTTCTATTAGGCATGTTCCATTCCAATTTTCCAGATTTGTGACCCACCAGTTGAGTTGCTGGATGCTTTAGTGCGATAGTATCAGTTGTGCATTCCATCTATGCTTTTTTAGAGCTAAGTTTTTGTCTCTTATTAATAAGCGTGTCATGAGTCTCGATGGGAGTACTGCACCAGTAGTAGCTAAGAGCCTTCTAATAATTGATGCTAATTTCTTTATATGTATTGGTTGTTTCTTTATAATCGTGGAACATTCTTTTCTTAGGTCGTTTATCTTCTTTTGTGGAAGGGTTAGCTCCATTCTTTTTGAATTGATCTTGAAGCCCAAGAATTCTACTTGTTGGGAAGGGACTAGCATGGACTTTGGTAAGTTGATTTTGAAACCAAGCTCTTCTAGTTTCTGTACAATAATTCTTGTTTGATTCGTCGCCTCTGAATTTGAGTGTACTAGTAAGAGAATGTCGTCCAAGTATATCATGAGTCTGATACCTTGGCTCCTTGACCACGCTAATATTGGTTTTATTAGCTTTGTAAATATGCGGGGGCTGCTTGTCAGCCCGAATGGAAGAGCAGTAAATTGGTACCGATGATTGCCCACATTGAAAGCAAAGTATCGTCGTGCAGATAAAGATAAGGAAACGTGGTAGAAAGCGTCTTGAATATCGATTGTTGTCATATGATCGTCTTTCCTTATTAGGGTTTTGACCGTTCCCAATGTTTCCATCTTGAAATGTGTAGCGTGAATGTATGTGTTTAATTCCCTTAAATCTATTATGAGCCTTGATGTGCCATCTTTCTTGGGGATAGTGAAAATTCTTGATAAGAAACATGTGTCGTTTATGTCTATTTTTTCTATTACGTGTTTTCCTAAGAGTTTTTGAATTTCGCCAGATAAATCTAGCGCAACAACGTGATGTAAATCTAGTGAATAATAATTGAGAGGAGGTGTTACAATCCATTCTGGGCAGTAACCCTCTTTGATTATATAAGTGTGCCAAGATGGGCCTGTTAGATTGGTCCAGTTTATTAAATGACTTAATAGTCTTTCCGCAACTGAAGTTTGTTCACTTCTTAGTTTGTCATCGAGTTTTGGTTGTTGTATGGTTTTGGGCGACCCATGTAATTCAGGCTGTCCCGAAACTCATTTCCCTGTCTTTGCATATGATTGTAAGGGAAGTAGTAATTGCCCCTTTGCCTATGGCCAAAACGGGAATTACTTTTGACATATAAAGGTTTGTAACTGCTTCCTTTGTAATTATGTTGTTGTTTCTTACGACTTTCTGCTGCCTTGTCGAAGAGTTTATTTGTAGAGTTTTTTTTTTCGATGATTGGTTCAAGGTCGTCATCGAATACTTCCTCTTTTCCTAAGGGTGGTGTGTAGTTAGATGAAATAACTTTAAGGGATTGTTGCCTTCTAAGATCGTTGATATATGACAGGGTGTCCAGTAAGAGGGCCCTTGTGTCTTTAAGAGAAGTTTCGACATAATGCCATGCTTGTAGAGCTTCGGTGGCATTTTCTGGTTTTGTATCATAAATTGCTCTAAGAGTGTTGTCCAAGGGACGAAGAGTTGCTGAAGATCGGTACGCGATTTTTGAGAGAAGCTTATCAGTTTCTTTGGCCTGTAGAGACATAAGCTTCCAAATTCTCTTATCCATAGTAGGTGCTTCATATTTGATCTCAGCATTTCGTAGTTGTTCTTTAAGTATGTTTGTCCTTGCTGTCTTTGCGAGAAGGTTGTCCTTGTGTATTTTAGTGGAAAAATTAAGCATTTCATTTGTCGGCGTCCAACTGTTAATATCTGCTTGGTCAAGATCGAAGTCATCAGCTTGGTCATCGTCGATTTGTTGTGCTTCATTAGGTCTAGACAAGTCGTCTTCTTGCATGATGTATATGAGTTCATTAATGTACTTAGGTCGTGATAAAATCTAGATTTTAGCGCGAAAGCTGCCAAAATAAAACGGCCTAAGAGAGAAAGAGATCCTTGGGTAGAGATATATATATAGGAGTATGGCTAGTGTGACACATCCTGTTACAATCAATCAATGTAATACAATCTCTAAATTTGGTAATTGCTGCATAATAAAATGGCTGTACTACACGTGATATTATAGATCGGAGTGAGTGAAGTACATTTACAAATATTCTAGGAGATTTTGTTTAATTTAGAGAAAATTTAATAGTGTTCAGTTTAGAGAGGTTTGGATTAGAGAGAGGTGACTGTATATATTAGCAGTTCGAATTCAGCCAATATGATATAATGGTATAAACATAGAAATTTTAATTCCTTCAGATATTGTAATATGCTCTTTATTTTAGCTAGAATTAATTTAAACCATCGTGTATGAATAAGCTCTAAATAAAAAACAGTAATAGAGGATTGAATAAAAATCTGATACTAATAATAGCATGGCATTCCCAAATTTATTATTTGCATACATGTACAAAGTAACGACAAATCTTTAAGAATCACAATATAATGTGATTTTGATGTCAAAGTCATCATAATATAAGAAACCTTTCAAATTTCTTGCACTTTATCAGTTGATATTCCTAATAGAAAATCCCTTAATTGAATTTGAGGCATATTATAATAATGTTCAATTGCACTATTAACTTCAATGTTGAATTTCTTAACCTATTCATAAAATTTAGTATCTGTTAATGTTTATTTAATAAAATACAAATTAGATTCGATATTTGCCTGTTTAATTGTAACAAACATTTCTTGATATAATAGCAACTGACTTATTTAAGCTTGTTGAAATGAGAAAAGAATAGGTACCAAATGTTATATCAATACCAAATCAATAGTATTGAAATGGTATTGTAAGTAGAAGGCAGGCCAGATGATAGATTTGATCTGTAATAGTTTCTTATATGATTATAACTAGCTTTTTTTTCAATTCTTATTCAATCATTTTTACTAGTTCCTTCAACAAAATACCTTGATCAATATGTTTTTTAAAAATTCCATTTATAGATTTCACCCTTTGCATTGATTTTAGTGCTAGCTATAAACAACTTTAAAATGGTATATTTTGCTAGGACTTATGGCATGAATAAAGCTTTGTTTTAAGATAGGAGCAACAAAGAACCCCGAAATATATAGGTTTTAGCTTGCTTATTTTTGGTATTTTTTATACAAATTTTTTTTTTTATAGTAATTTTTTTGCTTATTTTTGAGGTTTTTCTGCAGATTCTTCTATTTTTAGTAATTTTATAATTAATCTAATCTATCTATGTATATTTTAGGGTCCTAGCGACAGGGTTCATATTTTTCAACTATATACTTTTATTTTAATTCAAATTGTTCTTGAGTAAAACTATTTCTTATATAGTAAAAAGAAAATCTTTAATAAAATTTTAACTACATTATCATGTACATTGAGAAAGTTTTTATAGTGCAGGTCTGCGCAGATTTTTTAAAAAAACAATTATCAAAAATTAATACAGATCTGCGACCCTGCTGGCAATCGTTGAAGAAATTTTTTTTTATTTTTTGCACAGATTTAATTTTCTGCACAAACATCATTATTGTGCAGATTTTTTAAAAAATCAATTACTAAAAATTTGTGAAGATCTGTGACCCGAATTGTATTTTTTTAAAAATTTTCGCAGATTTCTGCATACATACATATATGTTTCTTTATTATTATTAATAAAAAAAAATCATATACAAATATTAATATATCGGAAAATTGCTATATTTTTATAAATTTCTAATTATTTTTATTTTATTAATAATAATAATTATAATACTATTAACTAACCTTAACAAAATATGATACAATAATTATAAAACTATCTAATTCTATTATATTACCCTAACCCTAACCATTAACTATCTTAAAACAACTAACTAATTCTATTATATTAGCCTAATCCTAACATATCAAGAACTCGGAAGCAAAACTACAAAATGACACCAAAGTCGACGCTATGAAACCGACGTGCTCAAGTAAGTAAACTCTGAGAAACACCAAAAACGATACCACAAAAGAATATAAGTGAGCTCCAAAAACGGCACTTAAATCCCATCCAAAACGATGACTCGTATAGTACAATACAAGCAAACTCTACTAACACGAACAAAACAATAAAAAAAGTGCCAAACAAAGCATCACAAACTCAGCACCAACGAAGAACGTATCCAGTAATGCACCAAGAAAGCAAAATATGACAGTCACCTATTCTGAACCTGAAAAGAATTAGTACTGTACGAATACAACGCTGAAGCAAAAAAAAAAAATAGAAACTGATACTTCGCTGTACAATTGTAAACACGAATGCCCAAGTAATGCGCCAACGACGAACGTGTTTCCAAACCAACGACAGCAATACCTACAGTAAAGACTCCAAACTAGACGACACCAACGACGATATTGCTTTGTATGACCGAATTATCTTTGACTTGAACCTACATAAAAGCAAACCAAAGTCTTCTGCTGACATCAAATACGCAAACTAAGTACCGCATGCAAGGCTTTTTCTAGTTTTATAGGCATTCTAAAGTTTCAGCTTTTTTCTCTGGTGTGCTTTCTCACTTCTGAATCAAAGGTTTAGAGAAGCGGCAACCTAATTTGAAAAAAGTTCATTCTTCTAATCACCAAGAAGTAGGCAAACAAAGAAAACTCAGGAAAATGCAAATGGATAACAAATATATTACGTTGGTACTAATTTACTAAAAAACAAATAAAAGAAGAAACAAAAAAACATAAAAACTTACCTTGCAAAACTCCCAATCTTAAAGATCTTTAGTTGTAATCTCCACTACCTGGCGTTCTAACAAAAAAAGCAAGTTAAAAAATTAAATAAAACAACAACCAACAAAAAAAAAATACTTATCTATTTTTTCTAGATCTAATAGATCTACCGGTAGATCCAGGTAAATAATAAATAAAATAAATAAAAAAATATATATAATAATAAATAAAATAAATAAAAAAAAATATAATAATAAATAAAATAAATAAAAAAAAAATATAATAATAAAAAAAATAAAAAAACTACCGGTAGAAGAACCGGCGAGAAAGCTAATGAAGGTAGTTTTAAATATGAGACTCGGAGCAGAATGGAGAAGCTCAAGTGTAATTAGGCCTCCGCATGGGCCGGGTAGGGCCGGGTAATGGCAATACCCTAGCCCTACCCGTCTGTGTAAAGGCTTGACTTCTGAGTCCTTACTCTTACCCTAGGGCTCAAAATTTGATGCCCTAGTCCAGCCCGCAAAACCCGTGGGTACCCGTGGTACTTATGGGCTTATTATTATTAATAGAAAAGCTGCCCCAAATTAGGGATAGGAATCGATTTAGTCGATTAAATCGACTAAACTTAGTAATTTACATATAAATTTTTTAGTTGACTAAATCGATTCCTATTTCTACCTGCAAGTATCAGTAACGTCAGTATGGTTGGGCGGTATATTGGGTGGTTAATGATCCACAGCTGCAGTGGTAGTATAAAGCTCTTTGCAGTCAGTTTTTGGGCTCCACAGGTGCGTGTGCAGTGCAATAGCTCTTATTAGTGGATAGTTAGGCTCCATAGCTGCAGTAACAATGTAAGGACCTGAAATAGATACTGCAAAATGACGCCCCGATTTAGTTATATGGACGGATATTAGCTATCTTTGTTATGTTTAGGGTTTCATGTAATTGGCGGGTGCAGTTTAGGCTTTGGGGTTTAGGAAATTTGGGAAGAGGTCAGTAATTTATACGTTTGATAGTTGGGAGAATTAGTCCTAGTCTAGAGACTTTTGTCATGGATATTGAAGTTTAAGTATGTAACGCTAGAGCTTTGCTGATTCTGAACTTTACCCATAATTTCTTCAAATCATGTATAATCTTAAAAGTGCTCGAATTATCTAATCGAGTTTACTCATAAGTTTACGCACCTGGTTTCATGTGACAGTGTCGCGCAGCTACCTTATGATCCGATATTAAGTAGCTTGTATTAGTATAAATCGATAAAAATTAGCCAATAATATGAACTGAAATTCACATGAAATATAAATAATGGGTACCTGCAGGTATAGGAGCCAGGTAGCGGTACTACCCAAGCCCTACCTGTTTGTGTAAGGGCTTAGTTTTTGAGCCCTTACCCTTACCCTAGGGCTTGGGATTTGATACCCTAGCCCGGCCCTTGTAGTTCTACCCGCAGGTACCCATGGGTAACCCAGGCCCATGTGGAGGCCTAAGTGTAATGCAGTCTTTTGAGAAAGACAGTGAGCTGAGGCATCATTGGTCAAAGTTCTGGAAACAGAACAAGCAAAGAACAGGAGTAAAATGCAAGTCACTTGAAGCAAGTGGTAGGATGGCTTTTAGGCTCAAATGCTTGAGTAATGAAGTGCCGGTTTTGACCATACTTAGAAAAAGAAAACCTGAAATATATAGCACGAGTACTTGTGTTGCTTGTCAGGAGAAAGACGAGACTCTCGATCATTTAACAGTATGTAAAATATATGATTGGTACTGGGAGATGATTGAGGAGGTTGCTAGTGAAGGTGCATGGAAGAAACTTAACGATTCAAGTAAGGTTTTATTATCCAGCCTGAGTTTAAGAAGATTATTTTTGGCCTGACAAGTGAAATAAGAAGAAGCTGGCGTAAGAGTTATATTAGGGGTTTGCTTATCAATGATATTAGACGAGTTATGTAAAGCTAAGATCAGTAAAAAAGAAGTCTATCGATGCTTGGATTTTTATTCTAGAATCGTTGAGGAGTGTTTTTATGAAGAAATTTGGCAAAGACGATATAAAGAAGTAAATCAGTGGGAGAAAGTTAATGGGATTTCAAGAAATGACAAGCACAAGAAGTGTGACAAGGGTTTTCTTTGAGGAAAGTTACACTTTCTAATAGAATTCTAGGTGAAGAAAGTTTGTTGAATAATGGAGTTAAAGACGATTACCGTCAGAGAAAGAAGGATTTAGTTAAAAGTTTGTTTTCCCAAAGGGTAGAAAATAGAATTGTAAATGGTGTTGTACCATTTTGGTTTGGTTTGTAAGATAGCCAAGTAGCCAAGATAAAATTTCTGGATCATACGTAACTTAGTGCGACAGGTCGCATCTGGGTACAAATTAAGATAGCCGGATGATGCCGGGCTTGCAATTGCAAAGTAGTAACTACTAGAATTAGCTTAATTAGTTGATTCAATTTGTATTTAAGCACCGACAAGACTGTCAAAGTAATAAAAAAAAAATAAAAAAAATAAAAAATAAAAAAAAATAAATACGAAAAAAAATGTTAAAATAATAATAAAAATAATTAAAATAATAATAATAATAATAATAATAATAATAATAATAAATAATAATAATAATAATAATAATAATAATAATAATATAACATGTAAAATAAATAAAATAAATAAAAAAAATAAAAAAAAAACGTGATAAAATAAATATTTAAATAGATAATAATTAAAAAAATAAGTCGAAATTAATTAAAATAAAAACAAAATTTAAAAAAAATAAAATAACAGATAAAAAAAAATAATTTATATGCAAAAAAAAATAAAAAAAATTAAAAAATGTAACCGTTTTAAAAAAAAATAAAAACATTAAAAAAAAGTTGAAAAAAATAATTAAAAAAAAAATTTATACGCAAAAAAAAAAAATATATGAAATTAAATAAAAAAAACAATAAATAAAAAAAAATGAATAAAAAAAAATGATTTAAAAAAATAAAAAAAAATGATAAAACAAATTAAATAAAAAACGGTTTTAAAAATACAATTAAAACTAGAATAAATTTTGTTATACCCGTGGGGTACATTAAATTTTTTTGTACCCATTATTTTGATCATATGATATTACATACAAAATCAACATTGTTTATATTAGGTTAGGGTTAGGGTGAGAACTATATTAGGATTAGGGTTTAGGCTATTGTATAGTAAAATCACTCAAGAAAAACTTTTAATTAATGTACAGAAGGTGGTTTAGTATACAGTTTTTTGTGAAATGAGCGATTTTTTGTCAAAACGAACATTTGTTTTGAATTTTTCTGATTGTATAATGTTATACCTGATATTGAATTTTGGTGGTGATCTATAGGTCACATGATGCGGGTATATGTACCTTTGGGTACATATCTCTTAAAACTAAATAAAAAAAAGTAAAAAAAAAAATTTTAAAAAAATTAAATAAAAAACATTAAAAAAAAAAAATTTGAAAAATAAAAAAAGAAATCGAAAAAAAATAATAATAATATAATAATAAAAATTAAAAAATAACCGTTTAAAAATAAATTAAAAACAAAAAAACAATAAAAAATCAAAAAAAAAGTTTAAAAAAAATGATAAAAAAAAAATGTAAAAAAAGGTATAAAAAAAAAACTGAAAAAAATTAGAATAAAAAAATGTGGTTGCTTTTTTTATATTATTTATTTGTTTATTGATTTTCTTCTGCGCATATATGCAATATTGTGGAAATAAAAGTAAATTCTAGCCTTACTATAACCGGAAATTTACATTTTATTCCCACCATTGCATATATGCACTAGAGATGCTATTTTGTTATTATACGAATTTTAAAAAATCTATTAAAAATTAAAATTTTTTATTATTATAATCTGCGAAGATTATACTTTTATTTATTCTCACTATCATGTTATTTCAAATTTTAAATAAAAAAAATTGGGAATAAAAAAAAAATAATAATAATAATAAAAAAAGTGAATAAAAAAACCATGTTTTTTTACTTTATTTATTTATTTAATTATTTTCAGTTTGTTTTGTTTATTGATTTTCTCGTGTGCTTACTAGCAGGTAAGTATTGAAATTATAATTTTGGTGATTATCGCATATTATAATAGGCGGCGCCTATTATAATCTGCGAAGATTATACTTTTTAAATATTTGCACAGATTTTTTGCTAAAAATCTGCGAAAAATTGCAAAAATCTAAATTTTGAAGATCTTTGTAATTTTTTAAACAAGATTCTGCACTTATTTAATAAATTTGAAGATCACTGCAAATTATTAATGTTTTTAATTTCCCAATTCTATTATAATCTGCGAATATTATACTTTTTAAATATTTTCACAGATTTTTGGCAAAAAATCTGCGAAGAACTGCAAAAATCTAAATTTTGAAGATCTTTGCAATTTTTTAAACAAAATTCTGCACTTAATTGATAAATTTGAACATTACTGCAGATTATTAATGTTTTTATTTTCCCGATGTAGCTTTGATTTGGTTTTTTTTTTATATTTTTGCCAATGTGATAGATACACAATAAATGTTGAGTTTGTGGATATACAACTTAAATAGCCATGATCATTGCTGGATCTTTATCGCTAAACAAATCACAGGAAACAGATTATTGGTTGCTTTCAATATATACTGCAAAATCCAATTATAATCTGCTTGTGTTTTATATTTCATTAATACTTGAGCAAGAATTCATAATTTAAAGTTACTATTAACTTTAATAAATAGGCTAAGGGCTATTTCATATCGATTTGTCTTTGCTATATTGTTATAAATAATAATATCATGAAACTAAAACCAGAGTTGATTTCTCTGTTGATTACTCATCCTGAATAAACCTGTTAATTCATTTGATTTACACCTAAATGCAGAAAATGCAGAATAACTACATATTCAGGACTCTGTTCTTTTAGATTAAGAAGATATTGCAATATTGTAGCAGTATTAGATTCATCATGAATCCTTACACCTCAAAATTTACCAATAGTATTATATAGGATCTTTTTTTTTATATGATATTAAGGAAATTTTTCTGCAAGTAAATCATATTGTTGACTAGCACATAGCCGGCCAACAATAGTGTAACAGGACCCCAAATATTTCTCATATAGGTCATAACTGGATTTTGGCCAATTTTAATCTAATTTGCTAAAAATAACAAAACTATATTTACTTAAATAACTTCTGATTCAGTAATCAGAATTGAATAAACTTTTTTGTTAGATGCATCTTACTGAGAGCTTCATATTAAAAAAAAGTTTATTCAAATTGGATTACTGGATGCCAAGATAATTTTCAAAAACTGTTTTTCTGCTTCTTAAATTTCAAGAGTTTTTGCTGAAATGTATAATGTATGACCTCTGTACTATATGTCTGGGGTTCTAGTATAACTTTTTATTTTATCTAAAATTTTTTGGAAAAATTGTAAATTTTTTGGCACCAGTTTAATAGTGTCCAAATCACAAATATGATTGTATTCATTCACTATACTGCTAATAGTAATATGACTTACATATTTATCAAAATAAAAATAAACTATCTATGGGCAATTGGTTTTACCAGAAACACTATTGCAATGTGCACAAACATTCTTGATTTATTTACTTCCAAAAAATATAATCACGACATTAAATGATAGACTTATCAACTGGATCAAGGTCTTTGCAATACTTAATAACCACAAAACCATATTGCTTTGAGTATACATTAACTGCACATTGTACTTCATTCCAATCATTAAAAAAACCCCTACTTATAGTATTGATTTATTTGTATTGACACAGAAAATGCATCACTCTTTCTGAAGATCACTCAAACCAAATTACCAATGAAAGAAAAACAAGAAGTTTTTTGTTAGAAAGTTGCCTATACTTAATGTATAGTAGGATAATACAAGAAAACAGTTTTTATAAAGGTCAACTAATTTAGTAAATGGTGGCATAAATAGCCAATTACTACAATTATATTTACTATATATATTTTTACATACCATTTTTTAAACCTTAATTAGCAATTCACGTAAGAACAGGACAATCTATAAAATTTTATATAATAACAATAAGCAAATTTACTATAACATTTCGAATGTTGGAATCCAGTTTGTCTACAATATAAAGTATTAATATTTTAAATATAATTTAAAATTAAATTATATAGGCATAAAAATATGGTATTTGTCTTTCTTTTTATTAAAAGTCTGGTAGAATTTTCTAAAAATAAAAGGTACTTTACTAAGAGCTGAAATTTTGAATTTTAAAAAAACCCGTCTTTTTACTATATAATTTTGGGAAATTGGATTCCATATTACTATTAAAACTATATAAATACTTATCCCCGACTTTTGTCCTGTTCTTATGTGAATTGCTAATTAATTGTAATAATTATATAGTTATGTAGTTTTATTTACTACATATTAATATATAGTAATATAATATTAGTTATTTATATAGTAATTAGTAATATAGCATTATTACTACATGTAGTAATATGTAGTAATATAATATTAATTATTTATATGTAGTAATTATGTAGTAATATAGCATTATTACTACATATAGTAATATGTAGTAATCTAATATTAGTTATTTATATGTAGTAATTATGTAGTAATGTAGCATTATTACTATCTATTATATAAAATAGAATGGTGTAGATAAAAATTAAATCTAATTGGCTAGACAAACATATAAAGACAAAAATAAAATCTGATTGGCTGCTTTATGCACTTATGTTACACAAAGGCACATTGTATTGTTTTTACAAAAATAATTTTTAGTTATACGAAATTAATGTTGTGTAATGTTACTCAAATTCTATTTGGAAACTTTTTTGTTTGCATCTAAGTTTATCCAAAATTGAACCAAAATCGGGTTCAAATAAACAAATACAGGTCTATTTTAACCAAAACTGGGTTTAAATAAACAAAAATAGTTTTTTAAACCAAAATTGAGTTCAAAATGGGTTTATTTGAACCAATATTAGTGTCATATAGGCGAATTTGATTCATATGATGATGGGTTGTTATATTGTACATTAGTAATGTACAATATAACAACCCATCATTATGTGAATCAAATCCGCCCATATGTTATTTATATTAAAATTGGGTTTATTTGAACCAAAATTGGGTTATTTAAATTAAAAAAAATCAAGTTTATTTAAACCAAGATCAGATTTATTTAAACTAATATTAGGTTTGTTTGATTCAAAAATTGGTTTATTCAAACAAAGATTAGATTTATTTGAACCAAGTTCAGATTTATTTAAACCAAGATTAGATTTAAAAACAAAAAACAAAAATAAAATAAAATAAATTTTTAGTACTGCTACAAAATAGTGATTTATTAATTTAGTTTTAGTTTTATTCTATACCTCTATATAGTATGTCATTAATCTACAAAAAAGATGTACTTTTTTAATATTATA
>QKWP01001043.1:62600-73386 GCA_003550325.1 Gigaspora rosea
TTTTTTTATACTAAGTTAATCATTTTTCTGGCTTAAGAGACTTTTGTAAAGCTCATTAAAACGCATCTAATAGTGGTTAGAGCGTCAAAATCGGCTTGGTAGATGCCAAGATATCTTTAAAAAACCTTTCTTTTACTATGTAAATTTTTTTGCAAATAATAGTATTGTTTGCAAGAAAATTTACATAGTAAAAGAAAGGTTTTTTAAAGATATCTTGGCATCTACTAAGCCGATTTTGATGCTCTAACCACTATTAGATGCGTTTTAATGAGCTTTACAAAAGTCTCTTAAGCCAGAAAGATGATTAACTTAGTATAAAAAAAAGTTTTAAATATATGCATGCCACATTCGCACTATAGTAAATTTATATAGTAATTTGAGTCACTTTTTACTATGATTACTCTCTGGTTGACTGGTGGATCGCCAATTAATCAGATTAATCGATTGATAGATTGATCAATTAATCGATTAATCGGATTAATCGATTAATCGCATATTTGAAAAGTCAATCGATTAATTGTCGATTAATCGATTAATCCGATTAATCAATTTTTGATTTGGAATACTAAATAATTCTTTGCATGCATAAAACTCTACTGAGCTAACTGATATACTTTATTACCCAACTATATAATTTTAGATTTGATTGCTAACTCTAATATATTCTGCATATATAAACTTTACTGATCTAACTGATATATCCCTATAATCAATTATTTATTTAATATCATATGACTTTAGGTTCAAAGGTTCGATTACATTTACTACTAATATATTCCGCAACTGTGATCATCAAATAATATTTGAATTAGTCAATTGCACATTGAATAAAGTATCATTACATATAAAAATAATTACTATATATAGTATATATTACTACATGTAATAATATTTACTACATGTAGTAATAATTACTATATGATGTAGTAAATATTACTACAATTACTACTTTTTGTAGTAAATAATTACTACATACTACATATCACAATTTGAATTACGATGCCATTCATTAAACTAACTTTCCGGGGACTCCTTTATATATTCAATATGCAAGCCAAAAGCGTACTTTTACAAGATAACTGGCAGAAGGTGGAACTCTTGTACAAAAAATTTTGGTAAAAATTAAAGTTTTCTTCCGTTGACGAAGTTTCCTGTGGCAAAACAATAGGAAAAACAAAAATTGAGTTTTTCTAACTGCACCCTTTCTTTTAAATTTCTTTTGAGTATTGTCATACTTCCCTTTGGATTTTTTCGAAATTTTCACCAAAAAGTGAGAATCCTAGCTTACCCCTCCAAAAGATTGGCAGTGTTTACTCCTTCTGAATTAGGATGATCCGAATTGGGACTGGTGCCATCACATGTGGATTTGGTCACTACATACAAATAAACAATAAATGACGTGGTTGGATCTGGAGGGCATGTGAAAATTTTCTTATCTTTTTTTTTTTAGTTTCGTTTTTCTTTTTTTCATATATCTGTATATATAATACACTAGTAGATATTAGTCTTGTGGTATTATATAATTTTTATCGTTTATGCTAGACGTGTTAGCATCTACAGTTTCTATTCTTTCTTTGATTTTTCTTTGGTTTTTCTTTTACTATTTCTTTCTTTTGGTTGTATTTTTGGTTGGTTATTTGGTTAGTCGTTTAGGTATTGTCCCCTTTATAATCTTTCCCCTTTTTTATTCTTCTTTATGAGAAGTTCAAAGAAGAAGTTTTTTAGGTGGAATGGATTCTGTGGTTGGTTTTCTAAAGCCAGGTGGTGCTATACTTCTTGCTGATAGAGAAGACCGTCGCTTGAATATGAGCAAACCATTTCAGTGCAGTAGCCAAAGTTGGGCACCAATTTGGGCAGCCAACTTAGTTCAGTCTTTATAGTTTGTATATTAAATTATGTAGCTTTTATGTAATTTGCTAATAAAGATCAGACGGCTAAGAAGCTTAAAAAAAAAAAAATATTTATTTGTATAGTATTGAATTATTTGATTGTTATTAACATTTGTATTATTGTTAAATCCAGAACTTCCAGAGCTGAGCAAAAGATTAATAAACTCAGTTATTTTAGAATTTGTAAAACCAGGCAACATCAAATTTATAAAACCAGGTAATACCAAATTTGTAGGATTAGACAATTCCAAATTTGTAGAACCAAGCAATTCCAAATTCATAGAATTAGGCAACTTAGTTTCACAGAACCGGGCAATTTATAACTTGTAGGACCAGACAACCCATAGCTTATAGAACCAGACAACTTATAATTAAAAGAACTAGACAACCCATAATTAGAAGGAACAGATAACTTATAATTAGAAGAACCAAACAATATATATTTTACAGAACCAGACAATTTATAGTTCATAGAACCAGACAATTAATAGTTTGTAAAACTAGACAATTTATAGTTTACAGGACCAGATAACTTGAAGCTATTAATACTAGGCTAATGCGTAGCATTATATGTCCGGAGCTCATCATATGATGTTCATCATATTACACAAATGCGTTAATATGCATATGTTGGTAACATTAAAAGCACAAATATAGACATGCGTGGTGACAGACAAAAAATTTCCAAATTCCATTTCTAATAAGATTTATATCATATATATGCAAGTATATTAAAAAAGTAAAATTTGTCAAGATTTTTACAATTGGAGCACATTAGGAAGGTAATTTTTGTATCACTTCGCATAGAAACTTAGGGTCCGTCGCTATGCTCCAGCCAATTATAAATAGTTTCAAATTTGGAACTAAGTATATCAGAAAAAAGACTTTCTATTTCATAAAATTCATAAAGCCAGAAAAGCTTTCTCTAAATCTAGTAAACATCACTTGGGGTGAAGTCAATAGAAATGGGACAAATTTATTAGATAGATTTGTCCTATTTCTATTGACTTCACCCCACTTGTTTCCCTTTTTCCATCTTTAACTATATTGAAATTATAAAGAAATTCTGTTTAGCATCTAAGAAATTACTTAAAGCAAGCTATAGTATAGTACTTTGGAATCTTTTTTTTTTTAAAATTCACAATATTTAATAACTAATAAAAATTTATAACATATGATAAAAGTAACGAGAAACAAAAGATCTAATAAGAGACAGTGGTCAGTTAATTGTTGCAACCCTAAGAGGTTTATTTAATATAAATAAATATTTGCCCTTACTTTTGTTAGAAATTAATAACAAATCATAGCTTATCTGCAAAGAAAGTATAGTTGCAAAGTTAATAATTGTTATTATAATTTGATTTCTGGATTTTATTGCTATAGTGTCATAAGGTATAAAGTCACTAGATATTACGTAATACTACAATACATTAATACCAGGAACAGAGTGATATTGAAAATTCACAGAGTGTATAGTTATACGGCAAAATAAGTGTCATACGTCTGCAAAATCTTGCATATTATTGGATTATGCATGAGATGAAGCAAAGGTGTGAATGCATATTGAGAGCATCGCATATTGCACCTTCACTGAGCATGTGTAGTACTTTTTTCTATATCCAGATTTACTGTTTATCCTGTTAACGTGACTGGTACTTTAGTATGATAAGATATCTAACTATTATTAAAAGAAAAAAAAATAAATACGATTATCTGTAGAATGAAATTAAAAATGCTATAACAACCGATGGTAAAAATGTGCTTTTTCGACGTAAATTTCTGTGCCCAATGCAAATTTGCATGTCTATTCGCTCAATATTTAGCATTTTTCAATTTTTTTCGTAGGATTTTTTACTGGGCTGATTAAATGATAATCTCTGATTATCAAAGATAAGAACGAAAGAATTTGTCAATCATTAATGCTCTCTTACAATAGATAAAAAAAAATTCATAATATTAATAAAAAATAGTGAATAGATTAGCAAATACTAAGAAAAAATTATATTCCACTAAATATTTTTAGATTTTTCCATTTTTCGTAAATTTTTGGTCGAGAATTTTTGCTGTCGATAATTACTAATTTTCTTGTTGTTCGATCTGTGATCAGTATGCTAAAACTAATGATTTGTTTTAACTCTTTTGATTGGATATACAATCTGTGATCAAAAATTGTTAAGACTAATATATCGATTAGCAAGTTATGATCAAGAATGTTATCACAATTTAAATTCTAGTGATTGTCCATGATAGTACCAAATCAACTTTAACTACGTACATTATTGTGTATTGATTTTTGTAACAAAATTCTTTATGGTAAACCGCATGTTATACATTTGGGAAAATCCGGTTTAATGTACTGGAATTTACCTTATAGCCTAATTCATATTTTGCGTCCGTCCACTAATTCTGATTGGATGCAATAATCGAATGATTTCATTACATAATGATCGAATTGAAAATCAGAATCAAGATGGATCTTAATTAGGAATGTGCCATGACCGGTCATGACCGGTCAATAACCGTAACCAATATTGACTAGTCAAAAACTAGTCAAAATTATGACTGATGCCAGATAATAATAAATGAAATCATGAAATCATGTTGGAAGATCTGCATTATCTGATAAAACCCATAGTTAATAATTGTGGTCAAATTTGCAGATCGTTTGACCAGAACTAGAATAAACCAATTTAACCCTGGTCAAATGATCTGCAATTTTAACAAAAAGAGGTAATTTACGGCATTATGACATGACTATATTTTTGATATTTTCGGCATACTGTCTCAAATGCCTAAATGCCAAAAATAATTTCGGCTGCCGAAAATAATTTTAGCTGCTGAAATCATTTTCGGCTGGTCTAATCATATTCATTTGCATGTGACCAATTTTTCTTACTACTAGAAAAATGGTGACGTTTTAAAGGCTGGAGCCTCAAATTCTTAGGTCTTACAATTAAATTTAAGATAGTACATATTTAAATTTTATGAATTCTTATTATTCTTAATATTACATTTATAATAAATTCATAAATAAAGTAATCTTTGTTCTTCTAATAATCTTTGTTGCAAACGTGCGCTTTGTTCTAATTTTTGTAATTTGTTAAAAGAGAATGCGCAATCGAAAATAAGATTGTTAAGAGTACGAACCCTTGATACGCTTACTAATGTAAGACCTGTTGCAAATTCTTTATTATATTTATGCAGCTTGCGGTAAATGTCATACCTTGTGATTTATGAAATGTAATTGTCCAGGCAAGACATAATGGAAACTGTATCAGAGATATGACCCAGTTCGGGTGACCTGTATGGGTCAAAAATTCTCTGACCTGGGTCAAACGGGTCAGAATTCGAATAAGCAAAACTTGCTAAAATGCAATTTGCTTGTAAATATCGATATATGATCTGTTTCAGTTTAATGAATCATAACATGGCTCAAATTCATGAGCAACATAGTTAAAACACAGTAATCTGGTATTCACTGATGTAGAAAATGAACGAACTTAAATTATGAGAAGTCGAGAAATTTTTCAATACAAAATCTGAAAAGTTCTGTTTAAATATTTGGAGTACAGACTGCTTTCTAAACTAATATATAGCACTAATTAAAGTTGTTACATTAAACTTTTAAAGAGTTAAATTATGATTTTCTGTATGCCCCGAATGACCCGGGTCATGACCCAGGTCAACGTGTCATAAACCGGGTTGGTATTTTCTGACCTGGGTCAAAACTCTACAAAACTATCCGTGATGGTTATCAGGCATGTTGAAATCGTTCATATTGCTACTATTGTTTAAATTATCATCACTATTGCTTAAATTAGTTGTATCTCTAGTTGATAAACTATTGTCATGTACAGCATGTAGTCTGTTTTCAGAAAGGGTTTGTAACATATCTTGATCGATTACGATGTTTGCATAAAATGGGTTATATTTTCTCTAAGAAAATTTAACCATATTAAGATATTTGAACGTTTGACTTTAAAGTCATAGTATAAAATACAATCTTGTCTAGTTCGTCGAACAACCAAAGCATTGATTGTAGCAAGTTCTCGAGGTAATTTAGTAATAAATTCTTGAACGTCCTGCTGTAAATTAATCACGTGTCCTCTATACCCGAGCTGTTCACCTCGAAGATTAAAACCGTTAACATTGCGAAATTAACATTTCTTCAATTTGACTAAGACGGTGTAACTCGGCTGGTACTTCTCCTAAGGTTTTCACTTCGTTTCTCTCAGCTCTAGCCATTAATGTGTTAAGGTAGCTGCGCGACTGTGTCGCTAGTGTTCTAAGTTGATAAAATTTTTCCTTTTTTTTTATTTTTTTCAATCGATTAGTTGCCAGTTATAGTTGCAACTAATCGATTACTTTTATCACATGACTACATAATCGATTGGTTGTATAAATTGTTTAGTTGTAAGTTGTATAGTTAATATTACAAAAAGTATTTCATCTTTAAAATTATAGTAATGATAACTTACAGGTTTAGCAAAGCATTAGAAATTATACCAATAATGCATTTTCGCAAAAGCATTAAGACTTCGTGGTAATCCGTTAAGCAGATGTAGTATTGCTTTCATATTTAACGTATCATTACAAATTGAACCAGACATGGGCAATTAAATAACTAGTTAAACAGGCGACTTTTCATAGTGCTGGAGCCTTATGTATTTAAGTTTTGAATTAAATACTGTAACTTATATTATAAAAATTTAATCGTTAATTTGTTAGTTTTAAGTACATATACATTTTAAGTGCACGTACGCATACAGACATAGATTTAATTATTTATAAAGTTATAAAAACGGCAATCTCTGCCATTAACTAATCCCTATTACATACATGTACTTTTTAATTCTTATATTATAAATTATAAAATATTATACAATATATTAAACCTCGATACGAAGAATTTTGAAAATATATATTTATAGCGATATCTATCGATTAAACATTGCCTTTTGTTGATAAAAGTTGTTCAAATGTCTCACAAATCATGAGCCATATCTCAACCATCCTAATCCAAACGTTAGATGCTTATCCGATAGAATAGTTTTATAGCGCAACAATAAATAGCTAGTGGGATGATTATTTAACATAACCATAAAGTGTTTTTAGAATGGTTATTTATCACTAACTATAAAGAGCTATTAAAATGATTATTTTTTAACACTAATCATAAAAAACTATTAGAATGATTATCATCAAAGTTGTTAGAATGATTATTTAACGCTAACTATAATGTTATTAGAATGATTAATTACACTAATCGTAAAGAGTTGTTAGAATGGTTGCTTAATTCGATTATTTTAATTTTCACGTACACTCACGTAACTGTCATCTTCATTCGATAATATTTTATATCTCGCTTATTATGTAATGAAAATTTTAAAAGACGTGAATTTTTCATTTATATTTCGCAAAATATTTTAACCACAATATAGAACTTGGATTTGTATACTAAATTTAATAATAGGATATCTGTTAAATTTAATATAAAAACATATAAGGCCATGCAAAATTGATTTTATCTTCTCTCTTTTTTTTTTTTTTTTTTAGATCCTATTTGTGCAATTTTTCGATTTTGATATCTATTCTTTCTTGCTATTTTCATCTGGATCCAGTGTCAACTAATGGAAACCTTAATTTCCCATGATTGTCAGATGGGAAAAATATGGCTACCAGACAAATTTTTTGATTCCTTATTGTGCAAAATGAAAAACTAACCTTGTATAACCTTAAACTTAAATGTAAATATTATTCTATTTGCAGTAAATAAAAAAAAAAAACCGTCTGTCCATCCCGAATTTTAAAATCCATGTAATGCAAAATAAAAAATCAACTTTGCATGACCTTATAACTAACTAATCAATTGAACTTAATCGAGTCTATTTGGTATATAAATAGTACTTATACGACATACATTTATCATTAAAAAGAAATCAAAATAATGTAAATAATATATTCAATTTCAGATTACATATATAAAATTCCTGGTTTTAGAGTGACACATAGTGTTCCACATTTTTAGTTGAAAAACCAACTAGTTGGCAACTTTTCAACTAATCAATTTAGAAAAAAATTTAAACAACTAATCGATTTATTATCAACTAGTTCAATTACAATCAATTGTTAGTTATCAACTAGTTATCAACTTACTATAATTTATATTAATCGACTAAAATAACTAACAGAAATCACAACCATTAATTAGTAACTAATTATGCTTCTAGGGTTGAGATGTATATGGTGTACATTTTTTTATTTCAACTTTGACAGTTTTCAATGTGTTTTCACCAACTGAGTATCCTCCAAAGTATAAAAATACTAACTTTGTGTATAATATGAATTGCTCCAGTACCGATCATAGAGTCAGTACTTTATTTACAGTTGTCATTTTTCAATTTTACTAATCAAAAAATGATTTGAGCGATTTTTGACATAACATATTAATAATAATAATTATAATAATAATAAACATAGTTCATATTTATTGTTGTAGATTAAAATGAAATCAGATTAAAATGAAACTGGTGACCTCTCTTGCTTACCTTTAAAGCTTATAAAACCCATATATACTTGTTTATTAATAACCCTAACCCTAAACTCTAACCCTAATGCTAAAAAAACTCCTAAAAAATGTCACCTAAAAAATTTTAAAATTTTGCTTAAAAAATAGAAAAATTTTATTTTAATCTGATTTCATTTTAATCTGTCACATTTATTAATAATATTAATAATTTTAAGTGGTTCTTTTAGTTTTACATGTTTCATTTTTTTTAATTATATTTAATCATTTTATATATTGACCTTTTTTTTAAAATTACTACTGGATATTAGACCTACTATTAATTGATGAGTTAGGTTTAACTATTTTTAATCAAGTTTATAGTATATAATCTATTATTAGAGCTTGTTCCATTAGGTCATGCAAAGTTGATTTTTCGTTTTGCATTGTATCTATTTTAAAATTCAGGATAAGTGGATAGCTTCTTTTTTTTAGAATAATGTTTACATTTAAGGTTATACAAGGTTAGAATTTCCTTTTGCGCAATAAGGAATCAAAAAATTTGGCCAGCAATCATATTTTTCCTATTTGTCTTATCAGACAATTACAGGAAATTAACGTCTTCATCAGGTGGTATTAGATAAAAATAGTGGAAAAGAATAGATGTCAAAAATCAAAAATTAGCACATTTGTAAATAAAAAATAGGACAGCAAGTAATGCAAAATGAAAAATCAACTTTTGTAGTCTAAAGAAAAAGAAAATAAATCTATCCCTGGATGTTCTGCATCCAATAACAATACATCTGGCTTTGAATTCAATGCGCTTGCAATCTGAGCCCTTAGTGGCACATTTAATTCAAAGCTAGATGCTTTTTTAATTGTTATGTAAAAACGATTACCTTGTGATCTTTCAAATATTTGACTGTTAAATAAAACATTATTAGTTGCTACTAGAGATGTGCTATTTATATAATATCCCAATTTTTTCATGTACAATACGTACAGTATGTACAGTATATATGTATAGTGCATATAGTATTTTATAGTATAATATATAATAAAAATAATTTGAATGTAACTAAAAATTATTACCAAGAGGTCCAGAACCAATATTTATATAATATATAATTATACATATATTAGGAAAAAACCCTTAATATAATTAAGAAAAATCTCTCCTATATATAAATATATATAAAGGGTGTACCATTTATTACATAATATTTTTTACTTAGTAGCCACTTCTATCCATATATGGTGTGATCATTTTATCTAATTCTGTTTGATTAATATAATATATAGATGTGATCACTACCTCTGACCATGTATCCATATAAAAATTATGTAATAAATGGCATGCCCTAATTAAAAATAGAAATAAAATAATTTAAATATTTAAACATATATTTTTTAATTTAATCATCTCTATCCATATCTCTATTATATTCAACCCAAGAAAATTTATTTGTGTATTGCTCTAAGCAAAGCATAATATAATAAATAATAAATAATAAGTCTAAAATTACAAAATCTGGTTTAATATTGGCAATATTAAAAAATTTTGCTTTAATACCCGATAATATACTTTTATATTGATCAAATTCTTAAGTTTTATTGGTTGATTAGCATGTGAAGTTACATACCTATATAAGGATCAACAAAAAATTCATGTACAGTATGTACAGTACAGTATGTACTATATAGTACATATAGTACTGTATATAGCACATCTTTAGTTGCTATACATCCGTTAACTATATAATATAATTAATATTGTAATAAATTAATTTTCGAAAGAGTTAAAACTTCATTATTCTTGTAGATTAGAAAATAACAATAAAACAATTGACTAGTAATACAGGCTGTTATCAAATTCTTAGGCCAACCTGGTTGCTAAAATTAATTGGCCTAGTCAACCGTGCTATGTAAAAAATCTTTCTGCCACACAAGTAGGGTGGGGGGCACAGAGTCTGTGGGCATGCCCCCCCTTGGGCATGCCTTTAAACTAAAAGGCATGCCTCCGGTATGGGCATGCCCCTAGGGGCATGCCTAAAAATTTTCTCGTGCCCCCTTGGGGTCGTCGCAAATTCACGTGACCACAGCCAATCAAATTATAGAATTTTGATGATCGCTAACGAAGCAAAACAAGAAACAAAAATGAAAAACCTAAAAAAATATTTACCTCAGGCAGTGTTGGACTATGACCTATTATGACCTATATGATCTATATAACCAGTCATAGGTAATATAGTCATCATAAGGGTTATATGACTGTATGACCAAGTTTTTTGGTCAGCCAATAAAATAGCTAGATTAGTAGTATATATATTGACTGCATTGATGTATTATATCTCAATTAAAGATTAAGCCCGTCTACTTCAAATAACTAATT
>QKWP01001043.1:77633-90496 GCA_003550325.1 Gigaspora rosea
TTTTTTTTTTAAAAAAAATTGCTTAGTTGAACGCAGTATTTAAATTGGGCACAGTTTTTAAAAATTTAGTTTTGGCTTTGAGCGCAGTATGTAAATTAGGCACAGGTTAAAAAAATCATTAGTTGTGCGCAGTATTTAAAAAATTGAAGTTTGTTTCAGTAAATCGATTATTATATATATACTGCATGCATAATTTACAAATTCATATTGCATAAATTCTGTGTTCCTGATTCAAGGGGGCATGCCCGGGCATAGAGGGGCATGCCTCTAGCCCGAGGCATGCCCATAGGGGCATGCCCAAAAATTTTTCCATGCCCCCCGCCCTACACACAAGAATGCAAAATAAGCTTATAATTTGATCTTCTCAATATGAAAATAATTAGAATTACACTACAATACTTGTGCAATATTTTAATTACTAAAAATATTACACTATGGAGATGCTTGAAATAATAATAGTAGTTGCTCTCAAAAAATCAACTTTAGTTAATTGATATAACAATTAACACATTATGAGCATATATACAATATAATGACTATATAATGTAATATAAATTACGCATAGTGAAAAGGGTGCATGTGATGCATATATATAAAGGATCTACTATATCTGCGAATAAGTAGGAAGACCTGATATGTCCTCTTATGATCAATAATATACTGGGTTATTTTCTCATAGTTGGAAATAAAAGTAATAATATATGACAGTGGTTTACTAACTTATAATCAATAATTAGTGCTTTAATCAACAAAAAGAACATGCAATTAGAACACCAAATAAACTACAGTTATACTCCTTTACAATTACCTTATATATAATCACATCTCCCATACAATTACATTAAATTTTAAGACATTTTATTAATAAACTTATAAAAAAGACTTCTATATAATCCACAAATTTTCTTAACAGCGACTGCGTGATTATAGAGAAGAAGAGCTATAGTTGAATTTATAAATAACAACTAGAAAAGTCAACTATTCGATTTTGATCAAATAGATGATTATTGACTACAAGCACTAAATTGAGAATGTTCTATGCTGATTTAACTATTAATTATATGTCATATAATGAAATTCTATCAGGTATAAAAATTTAACTATATCCCGGCCAGGCTAACCTGCGGGAATGTGGTTCATGGGTTAAACTGCCTGCTGCCCAACTGATAAGCCGATATCATTCTGTATCACTATAGTTGACTTGTAATAAATAAATAAACCTACATTTGTATTATTTTACCATATAACATTTCTTATATAATTATTATACTGATAAGTTATTTTACAGATAATTAATTAATATATTGTACTACCAATTTTTTATAAATTGCATCAACTTTAACTCTAATTTTAACTCTAATAACAATAACTAGAATTATTTTGCCTACAAAATTAGCTTTTGATAAAATAACTTTTTATGAAACAGAATTAATTAATTAAAAATAACCTTGCCTGAAGTTAATTCTCTGCAAAATTAAGTTTTCTGTGAAGCAATTATTGGTAAGTTAATTGAAACCGTGAACCTAATACTATTAAATAAATGGTAAATAAAATGAATAAAATTGAATTATTGTATCCAAATAAAATTGCAATAAATGCAATTTGAATCTTACGCCAATCTGTTAGTAATAATACAAAGTAGTTTATTTATTCTTCTACCGTGTCATTTCTAAATTTATATCAATTTTGAATTGTCATTTTAGAATCAGTATTCATTTAACAATTATTAAAAAAAGCAAGCAAAAAAAATTTAGAAATAATAATAATAATAATAATAATGAAGTACTGAGAAAAAATGAAGAAATTAAAAAAATAAATGTTAATAAATATAAGGCGAATAAAAATGAATTAATATATGCTCTTCTAAATATTACATATTTACAATTTTCATACATTACAAAAATATATTCAAATATTTATTGAAAATTAGTAATTTTGTATTGGTTGAACTATTTGATTTTTATTATATGGGGTGTGGTCAATTAAAACAGCCCATTTTTACATATTAGATATATCTTATTTTGAAATAATTGAATTTAATAATTTGGTTTGATTTTCAGACTGATCCGGGATTAATCAAATTTCACAATTTTGATTGATTAAAGATAACATGTAACTATTGGGTAACCTCATGAAGTGCTGACTCTATGCAGCCTCATGCAATTTTTCTTTTACATTATCTTGATTTTTTTATTATGCATATCGACTTTCATTTATAATTAAAAAGTGTCAATCATATCAAAATTTATATGAATCTAATAAAAACTTGTTTTCAAAAAATTGTAAAAATGAGCTGTTTTAATTGACCACACCCATATATGTAGGTATGTAAACTATATACAAGCAATTTTAATTTATTCAAATTTTGTACCTTGGCAAAAATTTTAAGAATATGCAAAGAAATTAAGAAATTACTATCTTTGGCATCAACAGGTATACTTGATTATAAAAAAACAGATACATAAGTATGAATTAATAATGCAAAAAAATGTAGTAACAGAAAATGATTGATAATATATTATTGAAGAACAATAATATTTTAAAACATTCAACTAGAGGTCTGACTCGATGAATAATATTCACTGAATATTCACTGAATATTCAATATTCGAATATATAATTTTTTACTGAATGAATATTCGAATATTTAAAATTTCACTGAATATATTCATTGAATATTCATTGAATATATATACATATACATATATATATAATTTTATAATTTTTTAATAATTTACTTGCAATTTTATTGGCTAATTTAAGTGAGATAGTTATATAATTTTTTAAAATTGAAATATATTTAATATTTAATAAATATTCAGTGAATATTCGAATATTGTTCAAAATTTTTGAACGAATATTCGAATAATAAAATATTGAATGAATGAATATTCGAATACTTATTTTTTGACCAAGTCAGACCTCTACATTCAACAGTCGAAAATATTTAGGTTGCCTAAAATATTTTAGCCAGCTGATGGTTTAGACAGCCTAAAATAATTTTGGCATTATGGCATTACAGCAGGCCAAAAACAATCTAAACCTACATGTATAGATGGGCCGATATGTACACTTATCATTTTTCTAACAATTTTTTTATATTTATTTTAAATTTAATACTGAATATATCAAAGTTTGCAAATGTTATTTATTGTATAGACCGAAGTACTTATATGATTGGACAATATGCTAAACGCAGTAAATCGTATATTTATCTATTGTATAAGAATTGTTTAACCAAATATTGCTTTAACAGGTTTTGTCTTGATTAGGGTACATGAGATTACTATAAAAAAATCTCTTTTTTTATTGTTGTTTTCGGAATTGCACTAACTAAATAAATTATGAAACACGTTACATGTTATTACTTAGAGATGTTGGTCCCTAAAAAGTCCAGTCCTGAACTAGTTAAGAAACTAGTTCACCCATGTCAAAAATAGTTAAATGCAATGAATAACAATAAAGCGATAAATTACATTAATACATTAATGCAATAAATGACATCAATGCGATAAATGCAATTAATACTATTAATGGCATTAATGGAATTATTAGAATCAATTCCTATAAAGTAACTAAATAAGATAACGATAGCTATTTACTATTTTGGAGCTTGGGTCGAATTAATATTAAAAGAATCGAGACTAAAAAAAAATTTGAAGTTTTTTAAAAATTTTGGGTCAGTAGGTAATGCAAAATAAAATTTTAACTTTGCATGGCCTTAACTTTATCGAGTTAGATTTTTAAATCAAATAATTTCAAAACTAAAAATTTGTATAGTTTTTGTAAATAAGAATAATACCATATGATTTTATTATTGTATAATTTAATCTGACTTTATTAACTATACCAGGCACAGAGTGATATGTAATATTACGAAGTATATGGTTACTGAGACATTTTTAATGGCGTACGTCCGCAAAATCTCATACTTGATTGGGCATTGTGCTAAACGCAGTAAAAACGTGAATTTCTGCACTTAAACATCACGTTATGCATCACATAGTACTATATTTATCTATTGTATGAGAATTGATTAACCAAACATTGTTTAAAGTGCATGACGATTACTATAAAAAAAGTCCTTTTTTTTTTATTATTGTCTTTTGAAATTGCACTAACCAAATATGTCTATATTACAAAATGCATTGACACATGTTTCTTATATGGGGTGTCTTCAATTAAAAGGGCCCATTTTTACATTTTTTTGAAAAATGAGTTTTCGTTAAATTCATATAAATTTTGACATGATTGACTTTTTTTAATTATAAATGAAAGTCGAATTACATAATAAAAAATCAAGATAATGTAAAAAGAAAAATTACATGAGGCTGCGTAGAGCCAACACGTCACGAGTTTACCCGATAGTCACCTGCCGTCTTTAACCAATCAATATCGTGAAATTTGATTGATCCCGGATCAGTCCGAAAATCAAAACAAATAATTAAACTCAAATATCTCAAAATAAAATATATGTAAAAATGGGCCCTTTTAATTGAAGACACTCCATATTGTAATAATCCGGTCTGATATACCGGAGTTGAATATTATACATTATTGAAACACAGGATATGCACCCGGAAATAGCAAATAATGTTGCGCCGGGAGATCAACGTAAGCAGTTGAGTTTGTGCGGAATAGCGCTAGTCGGTGGGTTCCTGCCTGCGTAATACAGGCTGTCCGTTAATATGATGTGACATTGGATATTCACTAGTTATAATTATGAAAATGGCAGGTTCAAGTTGACTATTATTTATAGATTTATGTGCTATTAAACTGAAACGGGATATGCTCCTGGAAAAAGCAGTAATACAGCACCAAGAAATAACCGTAAGTAGTTGAGTTTGTGTGGCTTAGCGCTTGCCGGTGGTTTCCCGCCTGCATAATGCAGGCTGGTTGTTAGTATGAATTTGTTATTGATATTTGCAGTTATATAGCACTTGGGTTAGTGCGACTTAGTACTGTGTTCTGCTGGCTGATTGCAAATTGACACTCACAGATATCTATGAGACTGACCAGATTCCTTTGAAGGAAGGGTTGGGTCATCTGTTGCAGCTGAATGAGCAATCGTTGGCGAATTTCACAGGAGGATCACCAAAATTCCGGGTCGGATGCATCGGATCTAGGTCAGCGTTTAGCCCCAGTTGTTAGCAAGTTCTATACAAAATCATCAGTTGGGCATTTTTTACTTAATGAATGGATATGATTTATTAGTAAAATTTTGGGGCAAAATTGATCAATTCCGACCCAATCTATCATAATTCCGATGCACACCGAAGCATTCCGACACGGAATTTTGGTGACTCCCCTGTATGAGTTATCATTGGTACAAGGCCCACTTACATTTCCTACAGATTTATTCACGTTTTATTGTTTTTATTATTTCACGATAATGCAATAATCATAGAAGATTTCACTATTTCACAACTAAGCTTCATCCTGTTGTATTATAATTATCGAAATTACAATAAATTTTCGGTAATAAAAAGTAGTTTTTGATAATAATATTTTCAGCCATTATATTGCTTCAAAAACTACATATTTATTACCGAAAATAATTATCAATGATTACAATATTCATCACATGTCCTACTAATTTTCAAATCAGCCGTATCTGAATTTGATACAAAATTTAACCATCTATATCAGAGTTATTCAACCTTTCTTCCCTATAAATGTGAAATAAATCCAAAAAGTGTAATTTCAAATTTTAATCAAATTAAGCTTAATTCTGGTCATTATTTAAGCAATGTCCCTAGACGTTATTTGCTTATACAGTTTATCATCTGTGCCTGGTTTAGTGCGACTGTGTTGCGCAGCTACTTATTTAAATAATAATAATCACTACTAAAACATGCAAAGATTAGTTAATTACCTTTCCTTATATGGTTAATTGAATTAATAATACCAAACTGTTCCTTTATTATCATATTATTCATTCAAATCTAACCACTATCTGGTCTTCCGTTCCTGGTTTCGCGCGACAACGTCGCGCAGCTATCTAGTACTAGTAATGATCACTAGCAGCAATAAAATAGTAAATTTAAAAAATTAATATTGTCTATAAATTCTTTATTTACTAAAACCATTATACAAATTAGTATTATTTTGCAAAATATAGTTTTTAGAGATGTTATTAGCCCATTTGAGTTCCATTTGGCTCTATACCAGAAACGAATGCAATGAGGAACGGAGTGATGAAATCACGTAGTGAAGGGTTATACGGTGGGCCAGAATGATGTATGTCCGCAAAATCTTGGTTCTGATTGGTACACGTGATACTATTCGTCGCTTAGTGCTTAATTTTCACCTGTCTATCGTCGCATGGTCCGTGTTGAGATTTAATTTTCACCTGTCTATCATCGCATGGACCATCTGTGTTGCTTGTCCTGTGGTTTGTTAATGTGACTAGTACTACGGTATGATGAAACATCTGACCGTTAAAAAAAAAAGCGATTATCTGTGGAATGAAATTACAAACGCTATTACAACCACTAGTAAAAATGTGCTTTTTAGACGTAAATATCGGTGACCCGATACAAATTAGCAAATCTATTTGCTCGATATTTGGCATTTTTCGTTTTTTTTCGTAGGATTTTTTATTGGGCTGATTAAATGATAATCTCTGATTATCAAAGATGAGAACGAAAGAAGTTGTTATTCATTAACACCAAATTTGCTTCTGCTGTTCGATTACCTAATATATGCCAACTATTCGAACAAAAAAATAACTAAAAAAAATTCAATCAAATGTTTAACGAATTCGAAAGCATTTTGTATAATGGTCTTATTAAGTTCAAGAACAAGTGCAAGAACAAGAACAATAGCTCTGCAATAGATAAAAAAAAATCATGTTATTAATAAAAAAACTGAAAATTTTAGCAAATACTAAGAAAAAATTACATTCCACTAAAGATTTAGATTATTGATTTCTAGATTTTTGTCGGAATTTTTGCCGCCCAGATTTACTAATTTTCTCAGCGATTTTTGCAGTTCTAGTTTTTATCAGTAGTTGTATCCAAAATGTGATCAGTGTATTTAAAACTAATGATATGCTTTAACGCTTTTGATTGGATATACAATCTGAGATCAAAAATGTTAAGACTAAAATATCGATGAGCAAGTTATGATCGAGAATGTTATCACAAATTCAAATTCTAGCAATTGTATCATGATAGAACCAAACAACCTTAACCTTAACCACATACGGTATTGTGTATCGATTGGTAACTAGTAAAAGCATTGCCGCCATAGTCCTATATTTATCTATTGTTTAACCAAACGTCGCTTTAACAGGTTTTTGCATGACGATCACTATAAAAAATATCTTTTTTTTATACTGTCTTTCGGGATTGCGCTAACTAAATATGTCATGAACCACGTTACATGTTATCATACTTAAGGGATGTTAAGTCGTGCGTCTGGTGTGGGGTTCTAGTTAAGAAACTAGTTCACCCCCTTGTCAAAAAAAATGAGAACGAATATTATAATCTCATTTAGATCGACGCAAATTAGCCAATTAGAAGATCTTGAGACCACTGTATACAGGACTGGTTTTCGGTCTAGTCTAGTAAGGGTAACAACGGCAATCAAAAATTGATGTGCACCCGCGAAATCTGGGATCTGATTGACCCTCGTGACCCTAACTGTCGCATGCTGGTTATTTTTCACGTATCAAGTAGCAAATTAAGTGCCGTTCGCCCGCAAAATCTTAAATTTGATTGGTCCGCATGACTTATTCGTCACCTATTTTTATTCTTCACACAATAATTCCTCTTTCTGTTATTTTTCACATATATATTCGTCACGCTTTCTATCTATAATAATGTGGTCTACTTATTTATACAGAATACTATCTTAACATACAAAGGACTGTGAACATGTGCATTATCAAAGTTACAATAACTAACGATATTAAACTTAATAATTTTATTTACCTGATATTTGGCATTTTATTGGGTTGATTAAATGATAATCACTGATCAAAGACGATAGCGAAATAATTTTCAGATAATTTGATAATCTGATAATTATTTATATCAATTGTGCTCTGAGTTTGCGTGGGACCATGTTGCGCTTCTCATGATTTTGCCTTTATTCTCATGGCAATCCTTATCGAGTTAGCGGTTACCGTTTATGGCAGGATATTGAAATCATACTCACCTGAAGTTGATTGCATAAGTTCAGCTCTAGCTTGATTGAACAAGTTCAGCCTTGTTTCTATCTCTGCTTTCAGGAGTACATTCCCCTGCTTAGCATTTTTTCGATTTGTCGACCTTATTTCGACTCGAATAGAATCCCCCAGGGAGGCCATCACTTTTGCGGTGGCGCAGCCAGCCAAAATATTACTAATGGAACCACAGTAAAAATATTCCCGGAAGATCATTTAGTCTAAATTAAGTTAATACGGACTGCAAAATTGATGGGTGCTCGACTCAAGTAAATTGATGATAACTAACCTAGATATTGCGCATCAACATATTTATGCTATTTATATAATTACAATTACTGAATTAATTATCCAGTGGTGTATTTTTTAGAGTAAGTATGCAATCTTATAATTCATTGTCTGAACTGGTTTTTAGACCAGTTCTAAATTATTTCCTACTAGAGCTGTTCACTGTGACCCAGAATTATTATACTAGTATGATTACATGCGATATGGAGGTTCTGTTGATGTTCACTATGCTCACTATGCTGATTTTTGAAAAATCATTTTTTGGTAGGAATAATGATTTTCGTTTATTCATACCAGGAACGGAGTGATATTGCAAATTTCACGAAGTGTAGTTATTTCGTCCCACAAGACAATCTTAACACCCTTGTAAAATCTCTCGTTGTAATAGTTTTCTTGTTCATGTGACCGATAAAAGAACTCATATCGTTATTCGTAAATTAGAAAGAGAATTAGTACCCACTCTCATAATCTTATTTATAAGAAACAATACCTGATTAAAGTATTGATTACTTCTTATATCGAACAATAACCTCTCCGTGATTTAATAAACCCTCATGATATGATCATCGATCGTTGATCCTTGTGACTTTGCCTTATTTGACTCATAAAATTTCTGACCTCATTTCCTGCTGTCGGAATTCAAGCTAGGAACCTGATCCAAAGCCGTTGCCATGATTTCGCATTACCAAGTGACCATTTGTTCATGTGATCATCATTAACGAACCTCCGATCGAATGTAGATATTCGAATCCCATAAGCCATACTAAAGAAAGACTTTGAGGATTAGTAAAGAATAAATACTCCCAAAAAAGCACTGTAAGAATAACCAAGTTAATCTACTTATCTTAATTTCAACTTTGTCCAGACAAGACTCTCCAAACCTCGAGGCTCGGACAAGTCTTTCCACACCTCTTTCTGCCTGCCAATTCAAGGTTTAGAAGTCTTGACGAGTAGTAAAGAGTAGTTTTAGATAGATACTAGCGTAATTGTTAGTAGTAATTAATAACCCCAGTAATTTAGACTTTTACACCGCACCAAAAACCTGCTAATTTTTTATGTGGGTATATAACAAATGGTAATTGGCACGGAATAAAAAAAAATTCAATTGCACTTTGCCATTTTTGATTCGCTATATCCAAAGATCGTAATCAGACCGTGAGAAAATTTAATAAATTATGACAATTTGTTATATTTCATAATTAATCTATTACTATGAATTAATAATCAATTGCCATCTATTTGTATTTTTTTATTACTTTTTAAAAAATTGACTTTGCGCACTTTGTATCTTTGGGGATTTAAAAAATTAACTTCCGTTCATTATGCACACTTTATATTAGATAACTGAAATATGGATAATGTTAATAACATGCATTAGTACCAGAAACGAGTAGATGGTTTTGCTAGAGAATAAATCGAAAGCAAAATATAAAACGTTTATACAAAGCATGGTTTATCTCATGACCAGTTTTTATGTAACATAAAAGTTCTAATTTTAGAAATCGCCAAAGTGGGAATTAAACAGGGGTCCCAAAAATGCCCGGCTAATAATTTTGTTATAGAACCTGCTAACAACTAGGGCCAAATACCAACCTAGATCTGACGTATCGGATCTGAAAATTTGGAATAGCCCTAAGAAATCAGAAATTAACCCTAGTTGTTTTATTATAAATCCAAGTAATTATTTTAAACAGTTGAAGCTTGGGTTGCAATTTAACTTGTTTTTTGAAGCAGAAACGATTGCTCTCGTTGTGGATATTTAGGGCTTTAATTTGATCTTAATTAAAATTTGTGAAACATTGCATTGACTTTTTTTATGCTCAAAATAGTTTGTATATATTATGTAATCAACCAACAGAAGCACAATTTTAAGAGAGTTTTTAAAGGCATTAAAAACAGAACAAAATGCGATCTACAAAGCGGATTTCACTACATGGTCATTATTGGACAGCTATTCTTTGTGGTTGCAGTGGTAGTGCAAGAACCTTATTAGCGAATAGTTAGGCTCCGCGGCTGCAGTAGCAGTATAAGGACCTTATTAGTGAGCAGTTAGGCCTGCAGCTGCAGTAGCAGTACAAGAGCCTAATTAGGTTGTTTAAAGCTGATTCTTCAGTTAACATCACTTTAAATAAAATGAACATATGAAACGAACATGAACGAAGGTGGGCAATTTCATTTGTTATTTTAAATCAGGTATCTGGCAAAAGTCATCCAGTATTTTGATTGGCTGTTCATTTTTTCGAAGAGAGGGGGACTTCAGCTTGGGGGTAATGTTAACTGAAAAATTAACTTCAAACGGCCTTAGTGGTAAAGTGGGCTCTGCGTCTGCAATAGCAGTGCGAGGACCTTCATAGTGTATATTTAGGCTCTGTGGCTGCAGTGGCAGTGCAAGGACCTTATTAGTGAATATTTAAGATCCACGGCTGCAGTGACAGTACAAGGACCTTATTAGTGAATACTTAGGCTCCAGTACAAAGACCTTATTAGTAGACATTTATGCTCCACGTAATGCAAATACTGAATAGATACTACAAGATGACGCTCAATTCAATTTTCTTTTTAGCTATATATGTGTGTTACCTAGCTATCTTGCTTATATTGCAGTTTAATGTAGTAGGCAGGGTGGTTGAACCTTGGGGTTTAGAAAATTTGCCGTCCGAAAGGCCAGTAGTTTATGCATATGATAGTTTGGGCGAATAATTGGTACAGGTTTAGATGAATTTTCATAGACTAAAAGCTTTGTATTCGGTATTGAATTTCGAATATATAACACTAGAGCTTGTTTGGATAGTGAACCTATTCCTGTATGTTTTCATATATAGCAATAAAGTAGCTAATCGAGCAATAATAAATATAATTTTTACTGAACAAGGTTATGTTATTGAATTTTGCTTTCTTTAAAACTTTCTATGCTAGTTATGTTTTTGCTTTTTGATTAGATTTAGTCCTTTGTTTTTTTAAAAAAAATAAATTTTTGTAAATGAGATTTTTACATTATTAGGTTTATGCTTAAACTTTGATTTAATTGTTTGATAATTTGCACGAAAGAATTAATAATTTAAATCATAGATTCTGCTGTGATCTAATGCATGTATTTTGACATAGTATTAAAATTGGCTTTTTATTTAAGGTAATACACAAGTTGTTACCTCAGATCCGTGCAGTAATGTAGTTATTGTATGGGATTGTATAAATAACAAATTTGCACAGACTAACCTGTGTCACATGGCTTTTGGCCATATGACCCTTGGTAACCCATGCAATTTTGGTTATTTTCTACAACCCATACAATAATTATAACTAATCAACCGATTTATTCAAATTTGACCACTAACTAGTCTTCCGTTCCTGGTTTCATGCGATGATGTCGCGCAGCTATCTAGTGGTACCAGGAACGGAGTAATACATATCACGTAGTGATGGTTATACAATGGGCCAGGATGGCGTAGGTCCGCAAAATCTTGGATCTGATTGGTCCTCGTGACCCTATCTGTCGCATGCTGTTTATTTTTCACGTATCAAGTATCACATAGTACGATGCGCGTACTGCTTGCCCTGTGATCTGTTAATGTGGCTAGTCTACGATATAATAAAACATCTGACCGTTAAAAAAAAATTGCGATTATCGATACCAACCAATAGTAAAAATGTGCTTTTTAGACGAAAATATCGGTGGGCCAATACAAATTTGTATCTCTATTCGCTCAATCTTTTGCATTTTTCATTTTTTTCGTAGGATTCTTTATTGGGTTGATTAAATGATAATCTCTGATTATCAAAGATGAAAACAATGGCATTTATTAAACATTAATACAAATTATAAAATGTGAATTTTCCAAATTTGCTTCTGTTGTCTGATTATCTAATATATACCAACTATTTTGAGCGAAAAAAATAGCTAGGTAAAGTCAATCGAATGCTTCACGAATTTGAAAGCGGGTATAATAGTCTTAAGTTCAAGAACAAGTGCAAGTGCAAGAACAAATGCAAGTACGAGAACAAATGCAGGTGCAAGAAGGTAGGCTAGTTGTAGCAGAAAAATTTCACTATCACGTGACTGAAGATCATTTCCGACCTGGTACGATTTATTCATAAAAATAAAATATTTTAAAATTTTAATGAAAATTTCTCGACAACTATCAGACTAAATTTAATAATTTTTTTTTATTTTGATTCTATAAATTCATAGAATTCAAACAAAAAAAAGTTCATTGAATTTAGTCATATGGTTGCCAAGATATCTTCGCTCAAAGTTAGAGAAAAATCAAAACGTCTATCAAAATAAAAGCTGCGCAAAAGTTTTTTTAAAACTTTGAGCAAAGATATCTTGACAACTACCGGACTAAATTTGATGAACGTTTTTTTATTTTAATTCTATAAATTTATAGAATTCAAATAAAAAAAA
>QKWP01001043.1:92769-103180 GCA_003550325.1 Gigaspora rosea
GAGTGAATATATTAACAAATGCTAAGGAAAAATTACATTCCGCTAAAGATTTAGATGATTGATTTCTAGATTTTTCCTTTTTTCGTTTACTAAATTTGTAGTTCATAGTTTTATGGCTATATCCAAAATGCGATCATTGTGCTAAAACTAATATAGCGATATGATCAGTTATGCTTTGACGCTTTCGATTTGGTTACAATCTATAACAAAAATGTTAAGACTAAAATATTGATGAGCAGGTTATGATCAAGAATGTATCACAATTCAAATTCTAGCGATTGTGTACCAAATCATGTATTTCCTATTTTGGCTTAGTTGTGCATAGTCGAGTGATTAGATCTCTGGGTCTAATCACCCGACTATGCCACAACTAAGCCAAAATAGGAAATAAATAACCATTCTCATTTTTGCAAAATCTTGCGTCCTATAAGAAAAGTGGTCCGGGTCGCACAGAAAAACAGTGTATAGGCACGTGGTCTAGTAGCATGTGCTATGGGTCAGGTTTGCACATGCATTGTTCGAGTGGGCACTGGAATCGGCAGACCGTGTTTAGGGATCCTCAAATTTTGCTGCGACAGACCCCAAATTCTGCCTGCTTTACAATTCGATTTATGCGAATTATGCGATAAATTTTTTAGAATTATGCTGCAAATTATGTGAATTAAGTAGAAAATGCGAAATATGCGATCACCAGGGTTGTAAAATTACTGTAATTTATAAATTTTTATCGTAAGTTACTGAACTCACCATTAACTTACCAGATAAGTATACAATATTGGGCAAAAATTGTAGAATAACGGTAATTTGGCAAATGATCACGTGCCGCTCTGCGGCATGTGTAGCCAATCATTTGCCAAATTACTGTATTCGACAATTTGCCCAATATTGGTGTTATCCAGCAATTTATGATCATGATTGGTAGGGAGTTGCTCTGCTGAGTTTTAATTTATATAAACATGTTTACATCATAATACATGAAAAAATAAAAAGAAGAAATAATTTCATGATCATATGAGTTTGTCAGATAAATTACTATACTTCCTGAAAATTCGACTACTATGTTCGTGTTTTGTATTTAGACGAGACCAACTGGATTCTGTATTCTCAGAGTCTCACCTCTCCCTCATAGTAACAAATTTTAGATAAATATACATAGCTACGGGAAATTTCAGAAAATTTTATACAGTCACGGAACAATGCGAAAAAATTTTTTTTGAAAATCCAGTTGGTCTCGTTTTATTGACTGGAAATGTTCTGATATTACAGTATCTTTATGTCAGCCATTTTATGCGCAGATTATGCTCTATTAATTATGCGAAAATTAGTCTCGATATGCGAATATATTATCGCATATGCTTCTGCGATTAAATCAAATTTATGCGCAGATTATGCTATCGCAGATATGTGCTATCCCTAACCGTGTTGATCTGTATACACGTGCCATTTTAACGTAAGATCACGTAAATCGTCCGTGTCTTTTGTAGCAGTTTACTAAGCCAATTGACACGTGCGATGGCATATAAATGGAACGGGTAAGTAAATATAAATTTATGGTCCACTTTTCAATAGACATTTTATTAGAAGAGAACCGGATAATAGTTGAAGTATGTCATATCTAGAAGCTAAATCAACTGCGAATGTGTAAAATCTTGCAAGGAATCTTTTTCCTTAAGATACCATAGCAGGCTTGCTTGCGAGTTTTTGAGATATTGCAACTTTTTTAAAAAAAAAGTTTGTGATCCTTCGCTTTCATAGTACTCCATGAAACGAGCCAGCACATGTCATTTTAAACACGTGCCATCACTTATAACGTGCATATGTGTGCCACCAAATGCATGCTATTCTGTGTAATATAATATAACATGCCACCCCATTACCGTAGTATCCGTGAACGTCCGTAGCTCTCACACAAAAAATTGTTCACCCCTGTAATATTGGCCAATCGAATTTCAGGATCAGGTGTAATGTAAAATTCGAAACGAAGCCACCTTATTACAAAAAAACAAAAATAGCTTTAAATTTTAATTAGAAAACTACCTTCTGTGGCCTAATTAAAAGTGTTCCTTGTGAAATTTTACTGATAGAGTATTCTAACCCTGTGTTATACTCACCCTAACCCCAAATATAACACGTTTTTTAGGTTTATACGCAACTTTTTACTTAGAAAATAAAAAATGTTTGTTTTGACTATCACGTTACACCTGATCTTAAATTTGATTGGCTGGGTGAACAATTTTTTGTGGGAGAGCTACCTAAATCGTATCCGTGTCATTTTTAATCGTGCCATTCCGTAAAACGTGCCTATACGTGCCACACAGTCCGTATCATCCCGTGCATATACACTGATTTCCGGTACCATACCCCGAACCACTTTCTTATAGGGCAATAAGTGAAAAAACTTGATTTATACAAATTTATAAAGCTTCTGACCCGTTTGACCCAGGTCAGAGAATTTTAGAACTGTGACTCATTTGGGTCAGGTGACCCATTGGGTTGGATGTAGAGCATTTTACTTATTTGCGCGGGTATCACAAGGAAATCTGATTTTGTGAATAAATTAAGTGCGTGGGATAAAATTTTAGGGTTTGAATCTTAACGTTAGATGCTATAGGGTTAGGGTGATACTTAATATAAGTAAATTTTCATTCCCATCATTTTTAATTAGTGCACCAAGATCGATTTAAACATTAATTTTTGTGTATTTTCACTTTTTTCTTCTTTTACGCGTGTTCGAATCCTTCGTCTGGCTGATCCAGAATAGTCAAAATTTGCACTCTCCGATTGGCTATTTCCTCTCCAGGAGTTTGTATTACCTGCGCAAATAAGTGGATACAGGTGTAGAGTGTCCAGAATTATCTGATGCGATTGGGTAAATGCATATGCGATGCGAATAAATGGCAATTGCATAATATCGCATCGCATAATCCTGGACACCCTAGTTGGGTGACCCTTACGGGTCATCTGAACTGGCATCATATCTCTACCTTTATCATTATATTATTCATTCAATTTAACCGCTACCTGGTATCCCGTTCCTGGTTTCATGCGATGACGTCGCGCAGCTATCTAGTTTATACAATGAGTTAAGCGATATTGGTCTGCAAAATCTTAGATCTGATTGGTCCGCATGACTTATTCATCAAATTTTGTTTATTTTTCACATACATTTTCATCTTTGCCATGATTTGTCTATGAAATGTATTACACGTGAACAAAGTCTCTCTAACGAAATTTAATGTAACCAGTACTACATAATCTTTCGTATGTACGGTTAAGGCTAAAACCCATAGTAATTTACAGATGCTATAATAAATAATAGTAAACTCTGGATTTTTGTGCATAAATATCGGTGGCCCGATGCAAAGTTTTGTGTATATTCGTTGGATATTAGGAATTTTCCATTTTTTTTCTTAGGATTTTTTATTGGGTTGATGAAATGATAATCACTGATCGTCAAAGATTTGAGCGATCAATTTTTTGCATAGTGATCGCTAAAGGTAGTATCACGCAAGCATGGACACAGACATGGACTGGACCAGATCGGAGGTCCACAATGTCCGTGATAACCTTATTGATTAAGAAAGTATGTACTATATACTGTACATATGTACGTATACATGTACGTACCAGAGTGTCTGTTTGCTTTTTTTTTAATCGCTAAACTAGCACATGATCATGTGGCGGCTTCGCCGCCAGGTATGATTTGATATTGGCAAGTTAAACATTATTAATCAGTTTAATTTGAATGATTCGGTCTGATATACCAAGATAAGTAAGACTTTATTGATTTTCGAACGTAGATATAATTTATGTATAATTGAAGTGAAATGGATATAATCTCGGAATAGTAACTGATGTTACGATGTTAGTACTTATACCCGGATAACTTTTTATCTGAAAGGTTGTAACCTTTAACAAAATCTAATAACCGATTTTATATCCTATTCAAATAAACGGATAACGGTTGATTTATATATATTTAAAAAAAAAAGATTTATGCATGAATTTTTTATTTGTACATTCTATTCTAGCTTATGTCATTCGTCAGGTGTTATTAGTGGCCAGATAAGTTCCACATCATTTCTGAATTTATGTTGATTCGGAATTGGCATGTGCTATTCGTGAATCGTGAAATATCATTTGTCATTTTAGAACCGGTATCACTTTTACCAATTAATAAAAAAAAGGCGAAAATAATAATAATAATAATAATAATAAAATTAGAAAATAAATAAATAAAAGCGAATAAAAAAATGACGAAACAATAATAAAAGAATTATCTTTATAAATATTAAGGAAAATAAATATCAATGTAATAATTAATAAGTAATTATTACAGTATTATCAGTAATTTATTCCACGGCTCCTAATAGTTTGTCTAACACTCAAAATCTAAAAGACTATTTTCGCACTAACCTCAAAAATTATGAGCCATGATGATTTATCTGATGCATTAGGGCTTTCTGGTGATGCCGGATTTATTAAGACCTCTTAACTCGAATCCTTATCATCCGGAACCAGGAATTGCAAAGGCGCAAACTTCACGGGAATAAGTTTTCCCGTAGTCACCTCCCTCTGCTCAATACTAACTTGCCCCAATCTTGATTTTCAGTTTGTAAAGAAATTAACTCGGGCATGACCTTTTTTACTGATATTCTCACGGTTGATATTTTCATGGCTGATATTTTTATGGATTTTAAGTCCGCCGTGAAAATATCAGTCGTGAGAATATCAGTAAAAAAAGTCATGGGTGAAAATTAGGATCCGTGAGAATAACTATTACTTATTACATTGCTGTGGTCCCATGATCCTATGATCTGCATACCTGGTCATTTTACAATCGATGAAAATCAAGAACATATACCAATTCAGAATTGACGTAAATTCGAAATGATGCGGAACAATAATAGTATAGAACTGTAGAATAATCCTTTTATCACGCAACGTTCAACTTGCGTTTTTCTTATTGTATTCCGTACTGTGTAAAGTATGTACTAGAAACATAAAAAACTGAAAGCCAGTATAAGTTTAAAGTGTATTGGTTTATATCGCCTATTAAAGAAATATACCGGTAATAAACAAACGAAATGATAAAATCATGTTCTTATTTAAAATACATTAAATTTTATGATGTAGACAAGTGATGCTAGTATATAAATAATACGCAAATTAAAATTTTGATTATAATTGTACTTTACCCTATATTATCCTATATTATATCTTAAGTTAACTGTATACCTCAATAATTTATGTTTATCAATTTTATAATTCGGGTATCCGGATAGCCTAACAGTTAACCGGTTATTGAACCCTAGGGTACGACCACGATGTAAGAAGTTGAATCTTTGCATTGGCTGGTGGTTTTCCCGGTAAGTCGGGCATTAATGTGAAACATGACTATCATAAATAGAGATTTGTCTGATCGGTTAATTATAATCGATCTATCTGTAATTGCTCGTATATATTTAAAGCAATATCATTTTAATATTACTAGAAAATGAAAAAAAAACTTTGTTAAAAATTACATATTAATAAATGAAAAAGTCTATTTGTAACAGCATGTTACACGCTTATTTGTAACAGCCAATAAGGCCATATTAATGTTAAAGTAGAGTTAAAGTTAGGGTTAGGGTTAAGATTAATACAGAATTGCGAGAGGATCATTTTTTGTTGGAAGTGCAATAGGGGTTATCATAGTAAAATTTTGAGTTATAAATAAAGCTGTTACAAATAAGCGTGTAACAGGCTGTTACAAATAGATTCGTCCTTAATAAATATATACAAAAGTATTTATATTAGAGAATGCATAAAGTGGGATAAATGTGATGTTTATTATTAATAAATTCGAACTCATCAAGGGTTTAATAAGTGAATAAAATTATTAGTGAAACTATTTACTATCTTTTAATCTTTTTAAAAAAAAAAAAATAAATTGAATTCTATCTTACTATCTTGACTTTTATTAAGATACAATTCGATCTTCTATATTTGTGAAACTATTCAGATATCTATTTTGTTTTTTTTCCTTTTTTTTTGATCTAGTTTTACTAATTTTTTTTTAGACTAAACAGAATTGATATAATCCTACTTCTGATTCAAGATTATTCTTATAAAGATTCAAAAAATTAGCATACTGTTCATATGAAGTGCTTTTACTAATGCTTTTCCTTTTTCTGATCTAATTCAAGAAAATTAGATATTGTCTGGAATTTGAGTAAATAAAGATAAATAATAGTTACTGGTACTCTTTTATTGCTCTTTTTTTTTTTAGATTTTTAATTAAGCTAACTTTTTTTTTGATAGATTAGACTTTACTTAAAATAAATCAGCTAATAAAATATATATTAAACAAATTGAAACTGAAAACCAGTTTAAAAACTAGTAATTTTTTGTATTACTATTTTTTCTTTTTTCTTTCAACTTGAACTAATTTTTTTTTTTTTAGGCTTTGATTCCATTAGAACACGACCTATCATTAGGCCAAAGAGGTTAGACATAATTTGAACTAAACATGAATTGAAACTTGAAGCTAATCTTAAAAATAAATATAATTTTTTTTTATTCTTGTTATACTTGTTTTTTTTTTCTTTTTAACTAACTCGCAGATTGGGTTGGCATTAAAAAAAAAATAAAAAAAGGCCTTTAAATATTAGAACTAACTAGTAATATCTAAACCAAATTAGATTAGCCAATTACACAGGCATGATATTTGAATATTGTCAGCAAACATTGTTCAATTCTAGCTAATTTTTGTAGATAAAATACAATTATTGGCCAATTAAATACTTGAACATTAAACAATGTCTGCTAGATAACTATATTTACTATATATCATTTAGGCAGTATTTGGTAACAATTTATTTGTTTGGACTTAAAGCGAACATGAACACAAACATATTTGAACATTATTAAAATGTTCAAACAAATTATATGAACAGTATATGTGTATATTACTACAGATATTGTATATTAAGATAGAATATTAATATATTTAGAATAAAATAGTGATCTGTTTTCTTTTTTATATTTAATATTTAAGGATATTTATTTTTTCATAATTATTTTGTTATAAAACTAGAGTGCTAAAAACTGATTCAAATAATATAACTTAAGTTTCTAAATATTAATTTTTCAAAAGGGCATATTCCAACAAAGTTAGCCAGCACTAGCTAAATGCAAAAACTGGTATTATGTTTCCTTAGAAAAATGACTTTTAAAATTTTGTATAGTAACCATTATTATTATGATAATGCAAATACAAAGCTAATATAATTTTAAAAATATATTAAGAGTACTACAAATTTGTAAGTTTTTTAATTAAATTTTTTATAGTAAATTATAATAGACATTAAAATAATGCAAATACAAACTAATATACTGTTTGTATCACAATAGCCTGTAAGTTTTTTATTGAACTTTTTTAGTAAATTACAATATATACAAATAATAATACAATAAAACATAACTTTAATTACATATTTTATATTATCACAATAGCAAGTAAGTTTTTAAATAAATTTTTTATAATAGACATCAATAATAATGCTAATAAAAACCAAAATTACTTTAACTATTGTACTGTTTGTTAATACAATTGTCTGTTAGTTTTTGGTTAATTATTTTATAGTAAACTATTCTAAACATTAATAGTAATAGTGGCACAAAATAATATATTTTAATTATTACTGTATTACTACAAGTCTAGGATTTTTAATTAAATTTTTTACAAAAATATTTCTTATTTTATGTATGTATAGTATGTACATGTATACACATTTAGCTACTATACCTATTATAACAAACTAACAAAAAATTTTGCGTTTCTGGTTTTAGCACAACTACGTTGCGCAGCTATCTTATTTATTAATTGGATTTAAATATGCAAGCCAAGTCTAGCTAATAATATTTCTAGCTTCAATAATTATACATCTAAATATATTTCTTATGTTTTGTACTTTCAAATAAGTTAAAAAATATTTTTTAAAATTTAATAAGTTTTAAAAAATAAATAAGACCAGGAGAAACTAGTAAAATACAATATATAAGAGGAGTGCCAAAAATCAGGTGATTTTCTAGGGGGGGTAAAAAAAGTTGAAATTATATATAAGAACCTGACTTTATATATATTAAAAAATAAAGGGGGTAGGCCTCTGATAAAAAATAATCAGGTGATTACTGACACTGCCCTAACTGCGAATTTAATATTTTATCTTTTAATTGTATCTATATATATTTTATAGTGTAATATAGTAACTTTTAGACAAAAAACTATATCACTTGACTTAACATATAAGAGGATAAAGAATATGAAGATAAAGAGAAAATAAACAAGAAAATAAAAGAACAGAATATGAAAATAAAGATTTATATAGTCTAGAATAATATTAGTTTATTAATTATAAGATTTTTAAGTACAAGTATTTTTTAGAAAAGAAGATTTGTGCGGGTGTGGTGACATAGAGAAGCTGTCTGGTTGTCACCCCCAAGCGGCAGGTCTAGGGTTCAAATCCCACTGGAGACGAATTGAAAAATAGGCCTGTGTTACAGTAACATTTGTTCATCGATCGGTCGGGTATATTACCTGTAATCTTGGTACCACCATCTTGAATAAGAGCTTTGGCATAGTTGTGTAAGTTACACAGACAAATCCAAGGGACCGGAACAATTGAAACCCGCTTGGCAAGTCCCGAGTGGAGAAGTAGCTGGACTTTCGATGGTACTGGGGAAAAGGATCTTGGCGGTGACTGACCGGAAATCTGGATGGGCAAGAGCCCATATGGCAAAGGGGGCCCACCAACCTGGCCGCTGGAGTCGTACCGGAGGAAAAAGGACATGTGTTATAGAAGCATGAACCAAGGAAAGGGAGACCTTAGGCACCTAAAGCCTGGCAGACCAATCCTTCCGGGCCAACTGGATTGGTAGTCTGGAATGACTGGGAAAAAGAATCCAAAGAGTGACTGACCGGGTACTGGGGTTTAGTGAACTTCGCAAGGGCAGACAGAACTATCCGGCCAATAAGAAGTGGAAGCATAGAGGCGTGTACGTGTCAAGACCCAACGGAGCTCTGGGCGTACCTATATGGGAGTCTTCGGACGCTAAGAGGATCTGGGACCACCAATACGGGGGGTCCACTAAAGCCTTGCACCCATGTGCCTTTTTATATGTAGATCAGCCAATCAGAATCATGAAATTTTGTTTACACGAAGAAGTCAAAAATCAAAAAAACGCAAAAAATATAAAAACAATAGCCTAAACCCATTTTGGTGCATTAATAAAAAATGTAGAGAAGGCAATTTTACCTATATATATACCCTCTCCTAACAGTAAACTAACCCTAACCCTAATTATAACTAAAATTTCAAAAGTCATGTGTGTACAAGGCTTTAGCGATCCCCAATACGGGTATATGCTAGTATAAGTGCATGCAGTGGTAATCGGGTTCCCCTAGCCTCATGATGCCATCCAACTATATTCGGCACTGGAAGCATTTGCGAAACATGCCCAGGAACCTCACCACCATAGCAGGAAGTACAGTCGATCGCACATTTCCAAATTCGAACCGTTAAATCTTGGGTCTTCAAGTCGCAAGAAACCGGCTGGTTGTAGCAGCATGCAGGCTTGAGATACTTACCCCTGTGGTAGAGGCAGCTGCATGGCTTGAGACACGAACCCCCGAGAAGTATGCTAGTAAGGGATTTTCTGGATAACCAGATTTCAGGTACACCAACTTGGAAGCATAAAGCGCCTACCTAGCAATACACACCAAATTGGAAGTGACGTATTAGGAATGTGAGTAAAGTGGCGAACATGTGGACGTTGATTGTTAGTTGGAAAGGGACATACAAATCCAGGTCAACTATATAAATGGGAATATTGGAGGCTCTGGTGGGTTTTAGCTGTGGATAAAAGGTTTCATAGCCTGAAGTCCTAGTCTCAATATTTGTATATAATATGGGCCCTCAAAAGTAGAAACCAAGGAATTTGGCCGATCACGGGTTTTGAGAAAATCGGCAAAAACTATTTTGTTACACAAAATCAAACCAATCTAAAATTAGGTTATTCATAATTAACAAACCTGTTTAAACAGAATTATTATATCTGTAGATTCCGTATTACTATCAGTAAATCTCAGTAAATCTATTTTTAGATTATAGCGTCAAAAGCTTTTAACCGTTGTATCGCAAAAATTTATTAAGTGATCAGACTTTCATTATTAAGTAAAAAAGATTGGGCCTAAAATTTTACATCTAATCAATCAAACAGGTCAATTTTCAAAAAATCGTCAAATTCCTTGGTTTCTACTTTTGAGGGCCCATATGTATGTATAAAAGGCACCACCATATGTCAATTTGCTTAAGTATTAATAAAGTTTGGGGCAGGAGCTACACCCCTAATATTAAAAAAAAAAAAA
>QKWP01001043.1:104137-122422 GCA_003550325.1 Gigaspora rosea
GGAAGCTAATTTTCAAAAAAATGGCCTTTTTAATATACTTTTGGCTTATAATTAAATACATGAATTTCGTAATTTTCTACGTACTTAATTATAAATACAAAGCTGGTTAAAAAGGCCGTTTTTGTGAAAATTCGCTTTGTAATAAATTTTCGCGTAAAATTTTTTTGATAATCCTCGATCATGATTGGTCGAGCTGACATGTTACGTCGATCCGCCGATATGCTTAGTTGCCCAATAAATAATATATTTGCATATTGCTACAATATGGAATAGTATAAAATATTCAATTTTAATTAGTTTTTTAAAAATAGCATAACTCAATAAAAATTATTAAATTAATAACTCTCTTTCAAGTTGATAGTTTGTAACCTAAGCTATATTTTGAAAAAGAGTTTCTTTTAATTATTGCTTTATAATAGTTATAACAGTTTAAATATTGCCTATTTTATATATAATCTACAAATTTAGTATATTAATGTTTAGATATTGCACAAGTTAACCAATCAAAATTAATTGGCCAGAGCATAGCAACAGTCAATTAGTGTCTATGCAAAGTGATACAAAAAATCTTGAGAAATTTTACTTTTTTGATATACTTGCATATATATGATATAAATCTTATCAGAAATGGTATTTGAAAATTTTTTGTCTGTCTGCACGCATGTCTATATTTGTGCTTTAATGTTACCAATATATGCATATTAATGCATTTGTGTAATATAATGAACATCATATGATGAGTTCCCGGACATATAATAATACTATATGCAGTACAATATAGTATTTAAATATTTTGGCTCCGGCCCTACAATGCTACGCATTAGCCTAGTTATTACTTAATTATATGATGTTAACCAATCAAAATTAACTTTATATAATCTTAAATTTGGTATTATTACCAAAATTTGTATAGGATTACTATTGATTTTTATTTTTATTGGATAGTAATTAATTTAAATCTCTCTGACGATAACTATCGACTAAAATAGTAATTAGTAATAATTATAGATTGGAATCGCCTAAAGTTTTTCTTTAATTATTTAATCATTTAACCATTTTATCATTTAATTTGACCAGCATTAAAATAATTCTGGCTTACGACCAACATAATTTGCTCAAAACTATGGAAGCAATTATTAAACGTTTAAACGATTCCAATTTCTAGTAATAATCAATAGATATTAGCAAAATTTATATATATATCTGATATAGATATTAATCGATATATATCATATCGATTAATATTATCATGCTTTTTGCAAATTTTTAAATGTTTTATTATTATATATTATATTTTAAATTAAATAAACATTTTTAATTAATTTTATATATTTTAATATATTATTATATATTCTTTATAAAAAAATTGAAAAAAAAAAAAATAACAAAAAAAAAATAGTAATATTTTAAACTACTTTTGCACTTTATCGCACCTAATTCTATAAAAATACTAGCTCTATATACTTATTTTCCTTATCTTGCAGTTAGCTATTATTTCCTTTTTTGTTTAACTGTTATATTCACTTATATTCACTACTTTCTAAAAATAGTAAAGAAGTAAAAAAAAAATAAAAAAAAACTATTTTTCAGAAATATTGGTATTTTTGCAAATTGTTAAAGAATCTGCAAAGTACCAGAAAAGTTAGAGTTGGTATTCTTGTAAAGTGCCAGAAAAATTAGGTTGTTTTTTTTTTGCAAAGTTCTAAAAAAAGTTAGAAATAAATAAAATAAAATAAAATTAAAAAAAGAAGTAAAAAAAAAAAATACATGAAAAAATAAATATATAAGCAAACTTAATAAAAAAAAATAAATAAAGCCCAAATTTTTATTTTTTTGAAGTAGGAGTTCATGTTCTTGCAAATTTAAAAATTGCCAAAACCAAGTTGTGGTTTTGTAAAGTGCCAGATTAATGTTCTTAAGTGCTAAAAAAGTCTGAGTTAGTTTTTTTGCAAGATACCAGAAGGTAAGAGTTGTGTTCTTACAAAGTGCCAAAATAAAATAAATTAATAAAAAAATTTTAAAAAAAAAACAAAAAACAAAAACAAAAAAACAAAAAGTATTAAATGAAAAAATAAATAAGCAAAAACTTGTAAAAACTTGCATCTAACTAAATTATTTTTCTAAAAAAGCGTTCTTGAAAATTTAGTATGTTCTTGCAAAGTGTTAGAAGTTTGAGTTGCTTGTGAAGTCAAATTAGTGTTCTTGCAAAGGGGCATCTATAAATAACATTATACAAAAGGGGTCAGATAAAAAATAACGTTTTTCTCGATAAGTAGAAGAAGTCAAAAAAATATAACGTAATTTTTTTAAAAAAAATTGGATAAAAACTAAACCAGTGGTCCAAATTTAATAATTTTAATACCATTCGATTCGTTTCAGTGAAAGGAGTCAAATAGTACCAATTTCATTTCATTTGGATCACTAAATTAAAAGTTATTGGCCAAATACTATTGGTCATATCTTTTCTTATAAAATTACTATATAACCAATAGTTTTTTGTGAATATCTTTCGATTCAGTAATCCAAATGACATGATTTTGGTATCATTGGATTTATTTGTCTCACTAAGATAAATTGATTGGTATCTAAATCATCTAAATTTTTTTTTTTTTTTAAGGTGAGGTCGTGCCTCGAAGACTATTATTAAGTATATATTTGTATATATTATATGATACAATATTATACTATATTAAGTACAAGAGACTCAGACATTCTTGACTATCTGTGACCTAAACCTACCAGAGCTTTTTATACCCCATTTTTTGTATAATCTGGATTTTTGGACTACTTCCTATTTTGTTATTCCGCTATTTACTATTCTCTGCTTCTCTCATATTGCCGATCCTATACTTCCAAGTAGGTGCAAGGGCCTTGCCCAGATGATCATAAACACACGGTTACTTCCTAAATCTTGGTGTCCTGAGATTACCCATGCGCTAGTGGGGGCACAAGCTAAGCTTTGCCTACTACTCTTAGTAATCTATCGTATATTACTGCAGATATGCTATTTGGATTGGATTGGTTAGCAAATACTTCCTCTAAAGGTAGGTGAGCACCGGCTGTGTTGTGTAACTGGCCCGAGTAAGAACCACCTCTATCCTCAGCAAGCTAGGATCTCACTCCTCCTATGTGACACAGCTACTCCCAACTGGATTTCATAATACATTTCTGTACTACTTCCAACTTCTTGTAGAGCGGTTGGTGTTCTACCGTTGGTTAGGCCAGGGAGCTTTATTTCGTACATTGTACTTCCCACTAGGTGATTCGTCATTTTGTTTGTATCCCCAATTCGCAGATCCTAAATTATCTAAATTGGATTACTATATCACAATATATTCAAGTTTTTGTAAAATTTTATATATAAATATATGAATTTTGAAAAATTTTTTTATATAGAGAGAAGAAGGTCAAGCGCTACTATGAGGGGGTAAATAATGTTATTTATGGATGCCCTCAAAGTGCTAAAAAGTTTTGGTTTTTTTACAAAGGGCTAGTGCTCTTGTAAAGTGCCAAATAAAATAAAAAAAATTAAAAAATAAATAAAAAAAATTGAAAAAACAAACCAAAAAAAAGTAAGTCCTCTGGGTCAATAGCATAGTGGTTATGCTTTAAGGATAAAAATTACAAGATTGCCAGTTCAATTCCTTTCAAAGATGAAATATAAAAGCTAGCCTGTTTAGCAACTGAAACACTTTGAGAGACAAGAACCCAGAATATTATATAACAGACTTAAATTGGGTAGCTGTTATTTCGAAAATTTGTGGCTATGAAAAAAACTGTGCCAGGACCCTGATTTGGAATAACTGATATCACGAAAACATAATGTGAGGCCTAAGTCTGAAGTAGTGATTTGTATCAAGTAATAAAATTCCTATCGGTAACCGAATTAGCTTATCCAGATACAATCGGCTTAACCATTAAGTCGATTTGATCAGTTAATAGGCCAACCGTCAAACTGAGCTAATTGGGTAATCAGGTCAGGGACACAGAAATTTTTCGAAAGCAATTTTTCGAAAGAAAATGAAATTTTTGTCCCAAATCGAAATTTTTTGAAATTGGCAAAATTTGATCAAAATTTTTTGAAATTTGGCAAAATTTAATCAAAATTTATCAAAATTTTTTGGCAAAATCATAAAAAATCACATGAAGATAATATTATTGGCCAAAAAAATATAAAAAAGGAAATACCAAAGATCACATGATAATATAGTAATAATGTTATTGGATGAGAACAATATTAAAAAAATTTTTTATGCTAATTTTGAAATTTATTAAAATTTTTGTACAAATTGATCGAAATTTATCGAAATTTTGTATAAATCAATTGAAATTTATCAAAATTTTTGGCTAAATCAATCGAAATTTTTGCTTAGAATCAAAATAATATTTCTGTGTCCCTGAATTGGGTTAGCTGAGTGTTGTGGCCAAGGGAGAAACTTCCAAAACTCATATGCCAATTCAGCTATTGGGCCACAATCATTAAGGGTTCAGAAATTTATAAACGAATGTATTTTAGTGAATATTTTAGGAGAGTGATTTATTAGATTTTGGGAGAGCGATTATTTACATGTGCGTGTGTAAGAAATACTATCTAAAAATTAAAGAGAAAAATGCTTCAAGGAAAGTATTCTAAAAACTAACTGTCTTTTTTCACTTAACGATCTTTTATATTCCCACCATAATTACCCGATTACCCAGAATGAGATAAGAGCTAATGATGCTGCCCAAAACTCTTTTGGCCAAATAACCGAAACTGAACCTAGTTTTAAATAGCCGAAACTAATTTCTAAAATTCTGAAACTATGTAAATACTCCGAAACTATACAAAATTTCTGAAACTCTAAAATGTATTATTCGAAACTATTTTGGAAGTATAAGTACTATTTATACACCAAATAGACCCGATTAAAATCAAGTGATTTATTATATTAGATATAAAGAAAAAAATAATAATAAATCCATTTTAATCGATTAACTTGAAATTAATTCTCTGCGATTTAAGTTTTCTGTGAAGAAATCGAGTAAATCTAATACTATTAAATAAATGTTAAATAAAAAAACAATAAAATCAAATTAATAAAATTGCAATAAATGCAATTTGAATCTCAACGATCTGTTAATAATAATAATAAGTAGTTTATGTATTCTGAATTTATGTCGATTCTGAATTGTCATTTTAGAATCGGTATCTCATTTAACAATTATTAAAAAAAAGCAAGTGAAAAAATTCAACTTTGCTAAAATGCATCATAGGTGTTAGACATGCTATACTAACTAATAATTTTATTTTATTTTTTTTTTTTACAAGATATTTACTATGCTATTAACCTTTTAAACTAACATTAACCCTAACCCTAAACTAACCAAATATTCTCAGAAAACGATGACACAGCAAAACTGACACTAGTGGCACCTACGAATGACGAAGAATTAAATACAGTACCAGCCAACTACATACCAGACACTAACAAAAAAAAAGCGAAAGCCAACATCAGTAAACTATGACACGATGACACCAAAAGTCAGCAACTACCAATCAACGTAGAAATCGATAAAGAGAAATGAGAATACCTACGAACTATGAAGAAAAGCATAACGTTAGCAACTATGCACGCGAAGAAAAAGTGAAAGCACCAATACCAGAAACGACGATGCGATTGGTGAATCTAGAAATCAACTAAGAAAAGTGAGAATGCCTAATGCCTACAAAACAATAGCATTACAAATATGCATTAGATACCAATAAGAAAAAGAGCAAAAGCACCAACCATAAACGATGGTGACGATAGCACCGGGAATCGACGAAACCAGAAATCGACGACACAATTACACCAAATAAAAAACACCTTAACCACTCTCAGCAACAAGACGTTTTTTTTCATTTTACGGCCCCAACAAACAATGATAACAGAAAAAAGAAAAATAATACTAACACCAAAAAAAACAACCCTACATATACAAAAAAAATAAATAAATTAGTACTATAACAAATAAGAAGATAAACAGTAACGAAAAAAAAACTTATCTCTATAAGTTATATATTAATGTTGATTCGTGTAATCATATCTGGCAGATTTATCTGCCCAATACTGCAATAATTTTATTATTTGGCAGAGATAGTTAAAAATAGTTTAAACTATTATCTCTGCTCAATAATAAAATTATTGGGCAGGCAAAACATAGTAAACCACCTGGATAAATCTGTTATCAGACATGCTAGAATAAAAAAGGAAATAGTAAGGAAAGTATAAAAAAGATTACTAACAAATCGAAAATAAAGAAATTGAATTCCTTTGGAATTCAATTCCCTTAAATCCTTGACCAAACAAACCCGTTATCTAGTGCATTACTTCAATTAAAAAAAAATTTTTTTTATGTGCAGTTCTGTTACGCCAATGCGAGTTACACTAAAGATCAGAATTCTTTAGTATATTTGGCTTTCATTATAATGAATTTTATGAGTCACATTGCAAATATGGGTGTGTTTACTTGTTTGTGCGGATAATACAAACCAAAAAAAAATAAATAAATAAATAAGAGCATGAGACAAAAATTTAGGAATAGAGCCTTAAAGACTATAGGGTTAGATTAATGCTTACTATATGTAAGTTTTATTTCCGTCATTTGTAATTAGTGCATCAAGATCGATTTAAACATTAGCTTTTGTATATTTTCGCTTTTTTCTTCTTTATGCGAATTTATTAGCAGGCCAGTTTCAGAGTTTTATTATAGTTTCGGAGTATTGGTATAGTTTCGGGTCTTTAGGCAAGTTTCAGCTAGTGATGCCACCGAAATTGATTTTTGAAAAAGGCCTATTTCATCTTTATTAGAGAAAATTAAAATTTTTTATAAGGAAGAGCAAATAAAATTTATATAGATATGTTCATTATAATTTAGTCTATTCAAAAAAAGTATCAAATAATTTCGTCTTTCAAGTAAAATAGATCAAAAACAATTTCGTCTTCAAATTTTAATTTTGGGTTTTAGAACCTGAAATGCTTTCATCCTCATGTATAGTTTCGGCCAAAAAGATCATGTCCGAAACTAGTAATACCAGTTTTGGTTTCGGTTAATCCGAAACTATAAAGTTTCAGGCAGCATCATTAGTAAGAGCTACAAATATTTATAAGAAATATGGTAATAGGAATTTACTACGCAGAATGTAGTAATCGTTACCCAGAAATATGTAATAATTAGATCATAGAAATATAGAAATTATGTGAGCGAAGAATATAGTAATTGGCGCAGGTAACCGACCGATCATCAAATATAATCATCGATTCCTGTGATTAACAGCCGGTCTAAAATCGACCCCTATTGGAAACAAAAAAATTTCGATCAACATCAAGTCAACCGAATTAACTGAGTTAGTCAGTCAACTGAGTTATCCAGGTCAACCGAGTTAACTGGGTTAATGCTATTAAAAATTCAAATTTTTGCCAAATGACTAATAATTCGAATAATTGCAATGATTTAAATAGTTACAATTATTCGCATAATTGCAAATCTGCACAAGCATTTTGGAAGGCTAAAAACATGATAATTGGAAGATGCAATTTTAAGAAAAATAAATTTTCGAATATGTCAGATGCCATACTAATAACAGCAAGATATTTATAATATACAGTTTGACCCTTCTATAATCACAGTCTATATAGTCACACCTAGTAATGCCACCGAAATTGATTTTTGAAAAAGGCCTATTTTGTCTTTATTAGAGAAAATTAAAATTTTTTATAAGGAAGAGCAAATAAAATTTATATAGATATGTTCTTTATAATTTCGTCTATTCAAAAAAAGTATCAAATAATTTCGTCTTTCAAGTAAAATAGGTCAAAAACAATTTCGTCTTCAAATTTTAATTTCGGGTTTTAGAACCCGAAATGCTTTCGTCCTCATGTATAGTCACACCTCTATATAAGCACCCAATATTGTGCAACGGACTTAAATATAGTAAAAAAAACCTTAATATAGTCACAAATCACTCATAATCACTATCACCAAAAAATTTTGATTTTTTTATCAATTTTATTAATAATATACTTCTTTATAATCACCAATTTTTTAAAATCATGTAATTTATTAGGGGGAGGGGGGTCCCACTTTATCACGTCCTATATATATAGTAAAATAGCCATATCCGTGGATTTTTGGAATTTACTATTAAAAATTCCAAAAATCTTTAATAGCGAATAACTTTTGTTCCGCTGGTCCGTTTTTGATGAAACAACTACCAAAATGTTCACATTGATGAGACGATTCTAATGAACCCAAAATCGCTAAAATCCAATCACTGGATCCAGAGATCGTTAACGATTTGTGTCACTTCAGGTATTTTAGGATTGAAAAAACCAATTCTAAAATACCCGAAGCAACACAAATCGTTAACGATCTCTGGATCCAGTGATTGGATTTTAGCGATTTTCAGTTCATTAGAATCGTATCATCAATGTGAACATTTTGGTAGTTGTTTCATCAAAAACGGACCAGCAGAACAAAAGTTATTCGCTATTAAAGATTTTTGGAATTTTTAATAGTAAATTCCAAAAATCCGTGGATATGCTAAGTATTTATTATAATTAAAATTTGTGAAAAGTTGCTACATAGTAAAGTATAAATTTTACTATGTTAATCGATAAATATCGATTAAGTAAACTTGTTTGGAACATCAAAATACACATACTCTAAAATTTTTATTAAAATTGGAGATGCTTTTATTATTTGACTTTTAATTTTTACTTTCATCGAATATTTTTTTTTAAAAAAATTTTAATTTTTCGTTGAAAGTAAAATCAAAAAGTCAAATAATAAAAAGTTCTTCTTCAATATTGATGAAAATTTTAGGATACGTGTATTTTGATCTGCTTAACAAGTTTAATTAATCGACTTTAATTGATTTATATAGTAAAATTTAGACTTTACTATGTAGCAACTGTAATCGATTGTAGGGTCAAAGATATTTTTGAGTTTTTTTAATATTATAAAAGATAAAATTTGATTGGTCAATAGTCCTATTTAATTACGTAATTTACTGCACTTCCCTTAGTATTATTAATTTAAGTGCTTATTAGTAAAAAAAATAATAAAATAATATTTGTGTTATGGTATATTTTGGTTAATAAATATTCTATTTAATGATTTGTAATAGTTTTTTTATTATAAATTTTTATAATCACTTTATAAAAATTTTAATATAACTGTGACTATATAGAGGTTTAAAGTTATAATTACAATTAAATATAATCACCATATTGACGTGTAACCAACTTGGTGATTATAGAGGGGTTTGACTGTATTAAGGTTCTGCAAGCAAGCATGCTGGCATAATTGACATTGTGCCAGACGCACTTAAGTTGTAAGGAATAATGATCTTTAGTATTAAAAAAATACTTCGATAACGTTGATATTTATCAAGTTTGATGGTATTATTGAATGTTATTCGAATAATTATGAATGATTCAAATAATTATGATTATTCGAATAATTTATAATTATTCAAATATTAGTTTTATTCTTTCTAAAAAAGTTTATTTGAATATTTGCGAAATATGAATATTATTCGAATAACAAATACGAAGCTCTAAACGGGATCTATTGGGTGGAACGCCGCTTTGTATTTGAATAAAATTGGCTAACTAATTTGCAAGGTAATGAAAATAAATGTTTCAAGTCATTTTTTAATACTGTTCAGTATGCATTTACCAATTAATAATGCTAAAAAAATAAAAAAACTAATGAATTATTAATGTAAGCCTAAATGATAAAAATTGCATACATCAAACAAATATATATTATATATTTTTTGGCAATGTATTAGGATTTTTGTATTCATCATGTAAAGAAGATCCACATTTCCTTGAACATACATAGATTGGATTTTTACTTTGACCTTAGGCAGACACCAGTGGCTTTTCCTAATATAGACACTCTTTTATAATGGCGACAGCACCAAGTTCAATTTCTAATACTCTCAAAATTAGCCAAAAAATATCTTGGCGTTCCTGCTACTTTTGCCTCTAGCGAGCGCATTTTTTCTGACACTGAAAATCACATTACTCCTTGACGTTCCAATCTAAAACTCAAATTAGTCTTTCAAATATTGTTCCTAAAAAAAAATAATAAATATATTAATATGCTTTCTAACTCTTATATATATAAGAAAAAATATAAAGCTTTTATTTAGACTTTTAGATTTGTATTTATCATTTTAAAATTTGAAACCGGGTTTGTTAGTGCTGGTTTGGCTGAAGGCGATTCGCATGTTTTTACTTTAGATCATGTTCAATTTCAACCCTCCTCTCCTATAGTTGCAATGTCTGTTAAAATTAAAAATTTTTATAAGAAACTTTTGAAATAAAGATTTTCCAAATCTTGGGCGGAAATTTTTAGAAAGATTAAACTAGTAAATTTTTTAAATCAAATGTCTCACTAGTCTAAGTGGCACCTTTTGATTTTAATTTATTATGCCTAAAAAAGATTTTACTCAAGGAATTTAAAGACGAATAAAATGAGTAAAAACCCTAATACTATTAAAAAATTATTGGTATAGCTTCTGATCAGTTATCCAATATAAGTATAAAATATAAGTATATAGTGTATCGAAAAATAAGTACTGTATAACTAAATTTGTACAAGCCACAAAAATTGGTTTGGGTCAATCGGGTCAACTGATTATGTTGGGCAGCGGGTTAATAGGATCAACTGACTATATTGGGTCAACTGACTATATCAGATCAACCGATTATGCTGGATCAACTGATTAACCAATATGTCAAATTAACTGGTTAAGCATTTGCTTAACCGATTCACCTGAATTTTTTCAGGTCAGTTCGGTACTGGTTCAGTTACTCGATTATGGTCTTACTGGTTCAAATTACTAGTCTGAAGCATATGATACATAGTACTGCTAAGCTGATTTGGTAAAATTCCAGGTTGGATAGTAATTTTGTAAAGGGTTTCCTCAGTGTTTAACCTCTTCAGGGTTGATACAATGGGTCGTATTAGGACCCCAAACATCTCTAATATAAGTTATATTTTTTTTTAGCAAATTGCAGAAAATTTGATCTGAGATCCAAATTTAAGTTTTAGTTAATTTTAAAAAAAGTTATATAAAGCATTTTGGCAAATTACTACAATTTTATGCATGTTATATTTTATTTTTAGCAAATTACCTACAGTTGGACCTCCCTAAATGCAACCTCTCTAAATGCATATTTAAGTAAAATCTCCCTAAATGCATAGCTTTTTTTTGGCCCAACTTAAATATAATACTTATAGATTTTTAACTCTCTAAATACATAATCTCTCTAAATACATATTTTTGAAAATTTTTACTATAGTCCCAATGCTATGCATTTAGAGAGGTCTAATTGTACATTTTGTGCAGATATTTTAAAATAAAAAATCTGGATAAATCTGCAGCTATGCCAGCAATTGTTGAAGAAATTTTTTTAATTTTTTGTGCAGATTTTGTTTTCTACACAGATTTTTAACAATTAACAATCCAATTTGCACAGATTGTAAAAAATAACCAAAAAGTAAATAATAATAAATTACTATATGCCGCCTATATATTAAATGCTAGCTAAATTTTTATATATTAAAACATTCAAATGTTTATATATGGGAATAGAAATTTGTCGCACCCGCGACATGTCGCACCCCCAATTCAGCCAATCAAATCGCACGATTTTGTAGACAAAAAATTTTATTTTTTAAAAATTCAAACTTTACTAATAAAATATAAAAAAAAATAAGTGATATTAAAGCATATAATGTAAAATTTTATTCTGAACAACTTTTTCTAAGCCATAAAGATAGATTATCTTAGTAAAAAAACCGTTTTATAAGAAAAATCAAAATTTTCGAATGTTAGCACATATAAACCTTTTTTTTTACTAATATAAATCTATCTTTACGTTTAAGAATTATATGTAAAATTTTATGCTAAACAACATTTTCTAAGTTAAAAAGGTATATTATTTTAGCAAAAAAAAAGTTTTATATGTGCTAAGTTTGAAAATTTTTGATTTTTCTTATAAAACATTTTTTTTACTAAGACAATTTATCTTTATGACTTAGAAAAAGTTGTTCAGAATAAAATTTTACGTTATGGCATGCTATTTTATATAAATTTTACACTTTATTATGTATAATTTTTAATTTTTAAAAAAAATTTTTTTGCCTATAAAATCGTGCGATTTGATTGGCCGAACCAGGGGGTGCGACATGTCACGGGTGTGACAAATTTATTGTCCCTTTATATATTTTTATTAATAATATAATTAATTACAAATACATATTAATCAATAATAAATTTCAGAAAAATAATAAATATAATATATTTTTATTAAAAAAAAAAACTACAAAATATATTACAAGAGACACGACAAAAACAGCTTAGAAACACTATACAAACACTATAAAAACACTATATAAATATCGTAAAAAGACACTATAAAACACCATAAAGACATTATCCTTTTAGGGGAGTAACAAAAATCAGATGATTTTTTAGAGGGAGAGAGGGTAAAAAAGTTGAAATTAAATATAAGAATCCGAATATATATATATTAAAGATAGGAATGCATTGGTTCTGAAAAAGACTGGTCCAGGACCAGAACTAATAAGGACCGTTGGACTATTAAAGAACCGGTCCTTGGACTGGACCTTGTAAACATAACTGTGATGTTTGTATCACCAATCAAATTTCTTGATCAGGTGTAATGTAGATCATATGATGTTTGTTTACATCTGACAGTAAATAATTACGTCATTTTGGGCCAATAAAATCTTATGTATTAAGATTGACGTAATCATTTAAGGACCATTATAGAACCGAAGGACTGGGACCATAAATACTATGTTAATAGTATGTTAACGGTCCTTTTAGAAACCGGACCGGACCGGACTGATGCAACCCTAGTTAAGGAAGAGGCAAGAGAAGTAGACCTCTGATAAAAAATAATCAGATAACTAATAACATGGCCCTTATCTAAACATCTAATATAATCTAACCCTCTAACTTTCCTATTTTCTTATCCACTAAATCCCAATAGTGTACAAACAAAACAATGAAAAAAGCACCAAACATAGTATCACAAACTCAGTACCAACAAAGAACGTATCCAGTAAAGCACCAATAAAGCAAGATGCAACAGTTACCTATTCTGAACCTGAAAAAATTAGTATTCACAAATACAACACTGAAGCAAAAAAAAAATAGAAACCAATACTTCACTGTACAATTTTTGAGAAACATGAATGCCCAACAGCAGAAAAACTTCAGGCAATACTCCAGCACAAAAAAAACTAATAAATGACAATAGTGACGAAAAAAACTCTAAAATAGTCAATACCAGCAACAAAAAAATTTCAAATACTGTAGAAGTAAGAAAAGAATACTAAAATGGATGACACCAATGACAAAAGAGACTTCATATTGAACAATACCAGTAACGACAACACCAACAACAAAAAAAAAGCACTAGTATAGTGAGTGACACCAACTACGAAAAAAACACTAATATGGGCGACAAAAGAAAGAAAAACCAAAAAATTATAGATGATAGTATTAGTACAGTAGTAAAGAAAAAAATATGTAAAAAAAAAGGTTTATACTGATTTTGTGTACCTAATAATTATCACCACCGGTTATTTTAAAAATAAATTATAACAAATATACATATTTTATTAATAAATTAAAATAAAAATTAAATAAAAAATAAATTTTAAAATTAAAATATAAAAAAGAAATTAACTAATGTTCACCACAGGTAATTATCACCTGTAATAAATAAATAAATAAAAACAAACAATTTTTATTAAGTAAAAGTTAAATTTTTTTTAATATTAGGGTAAGGGTAAGAACTGGGATGGGGCAGAGGGGCATAGTTTATACCAAAATTTTACAAGAAATTTTTTTTTTGCATAAAAAAAAGTAGTTTTATAGGCAAGTTTTTAGGCTAAAAGCAATTTTAGCAATTTTTAAAAAATTTCTTTGATTTTGTTATACAAAAATTGATTTACATGTTACACCTGATCCTGAATTTTAATTGGCAAATTGACTATAGGTGATAATCACCTGTGGTGTAAATTAGAAATATTCTATAAAAAAAATTAAAATTAAGTTAAAAAAAATAACTGTTTAAAAATATTAATTAAAAGAAAAAAATTTAAAAAACTTAAAAAGGTTAAAAAAACAAATTAAATAAATAAAACAAACTAAAAAAATAATTAAATAAAAAAATCAAAATTTTCAATTCTAACTTTATCACTAAACTCTTTCCAACGATCCCTCGTACCAATATTTTCAAGAACTCCGACCTACAAAAACCACACAGTTAACATATCTAACATGCAACAAAACTTTACTAGTAGTAGCTGGGACTCAAGGCTAATCATTGTATGCTTGGTTGTAGCTGAAATAGGGTTGAAAAAGATTCGAACCCTTATAAGAGAGGCCTTCGAGCAGAAGTTTCTGGTACTACCAAGCGAAGAAGTAGTAGGCATAACCTGGAGCTTTTATGGACGTGAAAACAGAAGTAAATACTTGGTTAGATATCTTATTTGGTATGGCATAACTCTTTCAAAGTCCTTTCAATTTTGGTACTTTTCCTTGGTGCCCTTTTGGTGTTTCGAAATTTCAACAAAAGTGGGCGATTTGGTTTACCATTTTGGGAATGCGGCTTCCGAATTGGATTAAGTCACGAGTAAAATTCAGGACATGGATAAGTTGGAGATAAACATGAACTAAAATTTCCTTCTAGAATATTCTTTTAGCCGTAGCTTTTCTTTTCTTTTTTTATCCTCGCCAGCTTTTTTTTATATGTTTTTTTGCTGTAAATATAGTACCGGTACTTGGTATTTTTACCGGTATAGTATTATATAATTTTTATACTTGAATCCAGGCGAAATTGGTGCTGTCATACAGTCTAATTTTTGCCTTTTTCTTTATTCTTTTCTTTTTATTTTGTTTATTTTGGTATTTGTTTAGGTAGTTTAGTTTATCCCTCATTTATTTTCCCCCTTTTTTTTCTAAATATTTGTTTTTTTTTTACTAGTATTCTAAAAGTTAGGCTGTTTGACAACGCCCTTGAGTTTGATTTCAAACTCCTAGTTTGTTTTATCATTTTGCTACGGCACTAGTGTGGCAGATCACATATTGTATTCTTGAAATCAAAGGATCAGTATGACGTAGGGTTCAGCAAATTAGAGATTAACATTGTTAATAACACTATAATTCCTAAAATTTACAAGTATTCTAATAAAGATCGTCTGCGAGACTGCTTAAGAGTAAAAAAAAAAAAATTTAAATAAAAAATAATTCAAAATAATAATAAAAAAAGAAATAATTTATATATCGTATATGCAATATTGTCACCCTTATAATATTAATCAAACTAACCAAAATAAATTGAATAATTTTATATAGTTAGAGTTTGGGTTAGGTAGGGTTAGAGATGGGCAAAATGGTATTTTTCTACACCATGCATACGCATGGTATGCCAGTGATGGTAAATGATCTGAAATGACCCAAATGACCCAAATGACAAATGACCGGTCATTGGGTCATTTCAAAGGTGAAATGACCTAGTGGGTTATTTGAATTTGATTGGTGGATCGCGCAGGGGCTATACATGTTGGCAAAATCCCGACTTACTATAGTTTGGGATTTGTCCGTCATCCCAAATCCCAAATCCCAAATTCTAGTATAACTAATATCTCAAAAACTTTATTAATAATCTTTATTTAAACAAATCATATATATTCTTATAGTTATAAATAATATATTTACAAAATATTAAGATTATTTATTTGATTTAATCTTTTATAAATAGCAATTGTTTTTTTATTATTTGGAATTTGTCCGGGTTTTGCCAGCATGTATAGCAGGGGCATTAATTCGAATTTTGGCCTGAATTAAGCTTAATTTAGGCCGAAATTCGAAACCACACCCTGCACATTATTTCGCGCTTATACGGTACATTATAATTAATAAATATTCTCATTATGGCTGACTATGGTTAAAATAGATAAGAATCATTTTGCAAATACTATTTATTATTTTGAAAAGCCTGTTAACGAAGTGACAGAGCAATTATTATTGTGAAATCAGATGACTTTATGACCGGTTATGTTTCGGATTTTTTATATATATTTCTTTGTAATTTTTTGTAATTCATATTGTTATGAGTATTGTTAGATCGGTGGCAGGGGAAAGGGATAATGGCTATAATCAAGGACGAATTAGTGATATGAAAAAGAAAAAATGAGTATTTAAAGTAAATGGTCTCGGTGAATAAGGTTATCTTATTTTCACTATTGCTCGCCTTGTGAAGACTGGCTCTATTGCCCTCCCTTACTCTCCCGAAGCCAAGCAAGTAATGTTGTTATATCAGGCTCCACGACTGCAGTAGCAGTGCAAGGACCTGTTGTTCAGCTCCACGACTGCAGTAGCAGTGCATGTATGTAGCTCTGCGGCTGCAAGTGGCAGTGCAAGGACCAGTTTTATTTTTGGCTCCACGACTGCAAGTGGCAGTGCAAGGACAAGGACTATAATAAAAATGAAAACCCGCCTATATTGGCATGAGCATATATGCCGATTCTCTTTGCAGCTATAGGAAGAGTGATGTTTTTTCTCTATATAAAAGCATTTGAATCTATAAGTTGTTTTGGGTTGATCTCTTTATCTGTGGGACATGTAAAGCATTATTGGTAAAGGGTTAAACACACGATACGACAGTTATTGCTGCATAGCATGTAATAACAGATTTATTTTTTTTTACAACGATCAGTGATTCAAAAATTAATATGTAATTGTGTGACGCATTTGACCTTTAAACAATGGTACAAATAGATTTTTACCTGATAATCTTTTTTTTTTGGCGCTTTTAATTCTTTCGCTATGCCCTGCCCAAGAATATACACTTTGAAATTTGAGGTATTGTCTCTTTAGTTACAAATCCGAAGTGTGCGCATATATTATAAGTCTATAGTGTTATACGTCTAGCCTTTAAAGGCTTTTACTAAATCTTGCAATCAGTATGTGTCAACGAATGTAATACTTACCAACACTGATCCAAGTTGTCTTTAAATCCTGTAGCAATTTTTCCGGATGGTAGGTTATAATTTAGTATTAAAGTGAAATTCTGAAAAAAAAAATCAAATTAAATTTTATTAGGTAAAAAGAAAGCCAAATACTAAAGCCCGTGGTGATTACTTAACTACTGACAAGGAATTGACGAAATAATTGAGTCTTATATTCCTAAAAATACTCGCAAGGCTACAAAAAAATGGGTGATAGCATTGAATAGATGGCGAAATAATTATAATATGCAACTTTTTTCTTTATTATATTTTTAAGTATTTTAATATGAGAATTTTGAAAAAGTTGCCGACCTAATATAAACTTTCGTGCAATTTGAGAATTTCGAAAAATTTCTGTTTTAATAAAGTTTTTTGCGCAACTATAAGAATTTTAAAAAAAATTTGTCCCATTAAGTCTTGCGCAATATGAAATTTTGAAAATTTTCGTGCAACTATCAAAATTTTAAAAAATCCTCAATCATGAGAATTTTGAAAAAAACTCTATATGCACAATTACCTAATGACCAAATGACCCTCAAATGACCACGGTCATTTGGAAATAACCGTGATCATTTGGTCACAGGTCATTTCCAAATGACCCAAAATCTGAATGGCCAATAATGACTGGTCATTTAAGGGTCATTTGAGATCATTTGAAAAATTTTCAAATGACCAGGTCATTTACCATTACTATGGTATGCTGCATGCATACATGTTCTATGCATTATAGCTAATTCTGGTTAGAAGTCTGCAGACAAGTCTGAGTCTAAATATTTTATATGTATTTTTTGATGCTAAACAAGTTTACTTAGTGCAAGAAGTAAGAATTAATTAGTAAAAATTTGTGAATCATAAGATTTTATAGAATTTTATTAATAAAATTTTACAAAATCTTATGATTCACAAACTTTACTAATTAATTCTAACTTAATTCACCAAGTAAACTTGTTAAACACCTAAAAATATATTAAATCGGCTAAGTTGTTTTTATTTTACTTGAAATTTGGAGAAAAGATGCAAAATTTTAGATTTTTGATCAAAAAAGTCAAATTTAAGCATCTTTTCTCCAAATTTCAAGTAAAATAAAAACAACTCTGCCGATTTAATGTATTTTTAGGTGCTGAACAAGTTTACTTAGTGCATTAAGTTAGAATTAATTAGTAAAATTTTGTAAATCATAAGATTTTATAGAATTTT